>JABMBR010012912.1:0-35831 GCA_018881525.1 Meteorus sp. PSUC_FEM 10030008 | reverse complement strand
ATATTAAAAAATTTTTTATGAAATTGTTTCGCAAAAGATATCATGCGAGCAATTGGAATATTGTTTTTGTCTTATGGTTATTTCTGGCATTGAAAAATTTTATTTCTTTACTTCCTTTCTTGTGTGAAAACTTGAAATTTTCATTTCTTGTATGGTATTATTTTTGTACTTTGGAGTTTTACATTTGTGTTTTTATTAAATATTTCCATTGCTCTTTCCCTGCTTTATTTCAGGATTTCATTGTAAGTTTGAGTGAATGAAATTGTCCGCAAAACACATTCAAAATTTTCTTCATCGTTAGGACGAGAAATTTTCGCGCTATGGTCAGCTTTACACAACGGACAACTCAACCAAAAAAAAATTGAATCGAATAAATATTGGACTTCAATAAAAGAGGGAAAAGTTTCATGTTACAACACATCAAGTGAACTCATTTTAATTGACCCTTTTTCATCTGCAATGTGGCGATTGATGTTAGAAATTTATCATTCCATGAAGATAAATTTTAAAGCTGTGGCGAATAAGACTTTTTTCGAGAAAAAAGAAAGAGACACTGTTCACCATCTTATCGCATAATCCTGTTTTTTTTCCACCATAAGACTCCAGACGGTGCTATAAATTCTTTACAAAACATATCCACGTGAAAGTTGAAATATCGCAACATACTCAAATCGGAACAAAGTATCATTCTTCATGTCTGTGAGAGAATCTGGTATGCTGTAAGATTAGCTGAGGATTTTTATGGATATGTAGATGTCATCGGAGGAAGAAACTCGGAAAAGAAGACATCTGCCAAAAAAAGGAAGAAAAAAAAATACAAACTAATGATCGCATTTATTTCCCTTCTTTCATGCATCAAAGTACCACACTTTCTGCTATTCCAAATCCTATTTTCCATATAACCATCATCATTCTCCCCTTTTGAATATAATTCAAAGATAAAATCGCTGTAGATAAAAAAATCACTTCGAACACTACGGCAGAAGAGAGATGGAAATACTGAAGAATATGAGATATATCGAAACGAGTGTGAAGAATAGTCAGTGAAATTTTCCCCCACTGAAATAAAGCATCCTGAATCTTTGCCTCAATATTTTGCTCATCTTCACTACATTCACACACACATACACATTCTAAAATATACCATAATGGTTGTATGGTTTATTCCTAAGTGCCTAAATATCCGCGCGCGCGATTGAAGAAAAGGGGGCGTCACTTTTTCTCTCTCGCTTCAAGAATTGCCAAGAGCCGTTTTCCTTCGATTTACGAGAACGGAAGTGCGCTGCCGCCGGCTGTGAGGCACTACAAACGGGGAAAGCTCGTGGTATTTCATTCTCCTCCTTGCTTCGCCATCCACCCTTACACTGGCTTTCACTCGTTGGTCTTCATGAAATCTCTTCGAGTTCTTAGCATGGCACAGAATGTCTGTGCAAAGTCTAGAGAAGAGGAGTGTGGGATGTAGAGAAAGATCACTGAGGAAGAGAGGAAGATGGAAGTGAATGGAGAGGTTGCATGACGACAGATGGAAAGTTGTGCAGAACTTTGCGCATTGTTGTGGCGCGCATGGATGTGATCTTGTTTGAAATACACCACATATAGATGTACTGAGTGAAAGGTGAAAGCCAAGTTTGGCATTTGACAGAATCTCATATATATTCCAGGTATTTATGTTCAAATGTGTATTATATACGGCGACGTAATACGTAATTAATCCTCTTCTTTCACAACCACTTTCTGCAGAATTTTTCTGAATCGTCACAACGACACAAAAAATTTGTTTTTACTCCTGGAGATTTTTCATCGGAAATTTTCAAATTTTCGATGGAAATTCACGAACAACACAGTGTTGACCACATTTTCATAATTTGTCGTCATCAGATGATTCGAAATCTTCGAATTGCCATTTAGAATCACAACTGCTTCACTAATTCCCTCGCATTCTATTTCAAGTTTATTCGTATTCTTATACGGAAGTAAAATTTCATTATTGAAACATTTCAGTCCTATACCTTCCAAATCGATAAATTGAAGGAATTCAAATGGTAGATTTTTTTTATGAATTCTCATCTTCACATATATCGCAAAGAGACACCGAATCATGTTGTGGTATTAAAGCACATTTTTTCCCAGAAACTTTCAATGCAAATATCGATGATTGTGGTGACATTTAATCGCGTCGCAACGAAAACTCTTCGTGAGCATCGAAATTCATAACGCCACCGACTTCCTGACCGTGTTCATTACGTTCCAAACTCGTCATGTCTCCCTCACTCATAGAATTACTTTTCACCAGTAAAATAATCGCGATATTACGAAACAAAATCTTAATATAAATATCAAGAAATAAAAACAGCGATGGATATATATGCGCTGAAATTCAAACACGAAGTTACCGAAAGAATTTCAGAAAGGTATGCAACTATACACATTTATTTTCATATATATACACAATATATGTACAGGAAGGAAGGGAGAAGCTTGTTATACGCCCGGATACGCGATCCTTGAGCAAAACGGGGGTGAAAGAATGCGCAACGGCGCGTTAAGCGATGGGTACATAGAAAGGAAAAAGGCGAACGACTGAAGCAGCGAGATTTTTCAGAGGGCGATGCGCAAAGATGTGTATATATATAATATATTATATGAATGCAGTGGTGTGTGAGTCAGGTAGGAAGTGCCAGTCCTGTACCATCAGGCCAAACACATGTATGCGAGAAGAAAAATTTGTGAAAGGATTCTTCGTGAACAAGTCGGAAGAATTTCTAGCTACATTTCCGATTTCTGTATGCACGTTTGTATAGAAATGGAATGTTCAATGGAATGCTTTGTAAATCGTTTGGTTCGATCTCTATTTGAAGTTCATATGTAAGTGTCTGTATATTCAATTTTAGATACGTTATTATAATTCACATTTTTTTTCATTTACATTCATGATTATTTGATCAAAGATGGTAAATTCGCGTTAATATGTTTGTTTGGATCAATCTCGTCGTCATATTTTTGATAATTGAGCATGACTTGGAATAGTACGAAATTTTTAATCCGCAATTATAATGTTTGTGTGTAGCCTAAATGATTGAATTGGAGGGTGTTTCATGGTGAGATGTAGATACCCAGAGAATTATGAATGATTCTGCTAAATACTTTTGTTATTTTCTCGGAGATCTGGAAGTATTTCAAATAAAAAACGTCATCGTTGAAATTTTGAAGTTTATATTGAGTTGTGGAAAATAAAATAAATATGAATAAAAGTTCATGCAAATTATTTACGAAAATTTTTAATGAAATGAGCGCGACGTTTCCGGCCAATATTTTTTTTTCGGTTATATGTAGGAAAATTATTCCGGCGATACCATGGGAGCACCATGGGCAATCTCACAACCAAGAACTAACGAACACACGAGAGATTGAAGGAATTAACACAGTTGAAATTGACTAGATGAGCTAATGTGTGATTCAGACATGGGAGACAACCACCAACGCAGTTTTTGATATAGCTTGCACGCATACCATTGTGAAATATGCATTTATTCAGATATATATAATATGCATACATGTTCAGACAGACAGTACATACATAGATGCTTTTATCTGGCTATGGCTCTTACTCTAATTTGATGTTTTTCCCAGTGGAGTGCACACAGGGATTTTCCACTGGCGTGAACTAAATGGAAATGAACCACCAACTTCACTCGCAATAGTGAATTCATTTTTTTCCGATTGCTTTCTTGTTTTTATTTCATTTCGCCGTAGGCAAAGCTCATGCGAGAATATTACTGTGGTATTCCTATTTACTTCCCTCTTGTTTTCTACTTTTCATCCTGACGGTTTGATAATTCATTTTTATTTGATCATACCTGATCGCATTCTCTGTTGACAAAATTTCGGATATGACCGTATTCACTGAATTGAAACAAAAACGTAATGAAAATCAAATAGTTCGTAATTTTATCCAAACAACACATCAGATATTTATCTACATGTGAAATATTTTGCGTTGCCGGTAATTATTGGTGTCGCATTCAATTCTCCTCTCATTATTTATTCAGCTTAATTGACAAATTTCTCATCCACAGATTCTCGACTATATGAAAAAATGTCCTGCGTGATTGTGAAATCAAGTATTCTTCTTCTCATCTATTTATACCTCGGGGTTATTTCATTCGACGTGTGATTGTATGTGGTTCCGCATGTACTTCGCCCAGCGGCCATATCCTATACGCAATGGATCTTGAATTATACGTTTCAACTACGTATGAAGTTATATCTATGAGGCATGTTTACAATACAAAGATAGACAGAGCAAATATTCTCAACATATTGCATGTCATGTACTACTCGTAATTATCACACGCACTGCATTTACGTTTGCGGAGGTAAAGATTAAAATACCATGGATGGGTAGAGTTGACAAGTGACACACTTTTATAGAAATGTTCCTGTAAATATGTGAAATGTGAGCTAAGAATTTTCTGACAAGCAACTTGATAGAGTCTGTGTTTACTTTGTACAAATAATTTTTTGTATAATTCGCTTCAATGTTAAATATTTTTTTTGTTTATTGATTTGAAGTAAATCGGATCAGGTGTGCTATTACGATACTCATTGCAATTTAAATTCATCAACGAGTTATGAAAATTTAATTCCCTACACCGTGCTTGGATCCTACGAACGTCAATCCCTCAATTGTTCCACTTATCTAAAAATACCCAGGATTTTTCATCCACCATCTCCACCATCACAATCATAATCGCTCCCCGTCAATACTCAAAAGCTGTTTATTTTATTTGCAATAATCTATCAACACAAAATATATCCGGGATGATGAAAAATGAACAAATGCGGAAAATACGTGAATTTGCTTTGTATTCAGCTTCACACACCCTGCTATAACGCGAAGCGCGTATTAACGTGTCAATTTGTAACAAAAAAAATATATATATATGCTATGCAACAATTTTACAACACCAATTATTCCACATTGCTGATCAACAGCAAATTCAGATTCTCCGCGGTCCTTGAACAACTAAATTCCGCGATTAATTCTCACACTAGAATTTCCACAACATATTCAAATAAATAGATTTGAATGCATTATATTATCAAGTTGATAGTACATATAGACATGCTGTACAATTTTTCCATTCCTGAAACATTAATCTTGCGTTATCTCTACATTCATATCGCACGTGAAATATATTGATGTAAATTCCAAAACTAAATCACACACAATCATTTTCGTATATTTGTTTTCAGGCGTGAGAGTATTTTCCTAGTTCTATTTTACCGCGTTATTTTTAGTTATCATGATTCAACTTTGACATAGCATGTGAAAAAAAAATCATCGAGCTCTGGTTAAGCCTTTAGTTTTTGAGCACCATTCTATTTTCATTTCTAGATTTATTATCGTCGTTATCATTGGTATTATTATTTTATTTTTCTATCCATTGAATTTGTGTGACAACGGTCGCCGGTCGTCGGACAGTAGATGGGTAGCGTTATGGTTCAAGAATTTTGCCGGACGGAAGCACGACCACGACTCCTGAATCTTTCCAGCGCGTCGTAACCCCTTCTACTGAGTGCAACTTCACTCCAACTATATATCTAAGTTTACCTATGTATATGTGTGTGTATATGTGGATTTGTATGAGTTCGCGTTGTGTGGTTATAATCATGAATATTCAGTAAGGGGTTGGATGACCCATACAACTTCATCTTCTTTGGCCAAGAGATTGCAGAGTCCTGGTTTTCCCTTAATTGCAGGTACCAAGAGGTGATGGATAAATAGTAGAAATGTGAAAATCATGATGAAACGAAAAATTTTGTGATGGGGAAAATCGCAATAACGAAGTCGGTTTGTTTAAGGCATTGAAAAAAGTGAGACAAATTATTTTCACATAAATGAACGATGCAAATTGAGTCAAACTATTTGTGATAATCATTTCAACAAGTGAGGGAAATAAATTAGAATAAATTCCAAACATATTTTCATGATATAATAAATTTTGTATATTTCATGTGGTGATCAAACAGTAGACTGAAATGATAAGAAAATGAATAGAGAGAAAAGAATAATGGAATAATGGTGATGGAGGGAAGAGAAGTAGTTTTTAAATAAAACGAAACGTGAAAATAAATGGGGAGAAAGGAAAACAGAAAAAGAAGAACAACGTACAGATGAAAGCAGATTGGGAATGCGGCCAAGGGAACAATAAGCACCGGAAGGGTCATGAGCTCTTTTCTATATACATTTTCTTCCCCTTCTCAAGTATAACAAAAAAAAGAAAAAAAAACGAAATAACTTCCTGCGATAATTGTTTCCCGAAGATATAAAATTCTCGTCGAACAATTTTTCATGACATTCTTTTTGTTGTCTGATATTAAATCTCATTTATATATGAACTCAAACGTAGTTTTACGAGAATGATCTAAGAAAAAGTTTTGAGCAAAAGCAGTGGAGGAAGAAATTTAAATCGTGTAATAGATACTGAAAAATAAAAATAAATAACTGCTAAAAAAAGAGATTGAATTTAAAGCTGTCTGATTGAATTGACATATTGAAATCCTGTAGCATTGACTTTCAATTAATGTCTGGAACTTCCACGAGTACATCTTCAGTGCATAGAAAGTTTCAATATGTAAAAGATTTCAATGCATGAGAATATGTTGGAGGGAATTGCTAGAAAATTCCACTTGCCACAACATCTACACGATAAATTTGCAAACGTTAACTATGTTATGCATAGCGTTCTATATTCATTGAACACAAAATGTATACATTCATACGCACAAATATCACACTGTGAAAAACACAAAGACGCATAACCAGCTATGCGAAACATGGGAATAGTCTGAATATCCCACAGTTCAATATTTTAATTATACAACAAACTTCATAGGAACGAAAGGAATTCATCTGCAGTAATTAAATCTTCATACTCTGGAATTCGAGATAATATTCGTGAATCGATGTGCTGCATTATGATGAAACTACCGCGCAAAATATCATAATATTCCTATCATTAATTTTCTACGTTAGCTCTGGTACGATTTATTGGATTATAATTATGATTGAATGTGTGATAGAACTTATTACAAGATGAATGCAGTTTATAATTCACTTTGCAATTTATTCGATTATAAAGACATTGCTGAAAATGTTGTTATTTATACGAAAATAGAGCCGGACGTCTACGCATTCAGTCTAATAGTCAACATCGCACAAGTTGTCATCATTTATTATTGCGAGCAATGTCAGTTCTCCGCACACAGATATTTTTCCGAATATTCTCAGTATTGGAGATAATTTAAATGAACGCATTTGTAATCAAATACAATGAATATTCTCTGTTCATAATATTGTATGAGAAGAGATCGAAATGCAGTTTTTATTCCCAACTGAAAATAATTCGATGATGCATGAAATGCAACATTTCCAATTCGGTAGCGAACACGTTTATCCACTTACGCTTTTATTTTTTTATTCTTCTGTGCTCATATCTTCCAGAATATTCTTCAAAATGCAATACACATTATCGTAACACTTGAATCGTAAATCCCAGAGCGCAGAAGTTCCGTTTGGTTTTTTTTTGTTTTATTTATCAGATTTTTTTTCTTCTTTTCAACTTTATTCCTCCTTTTTTTTTATTTCTCTTTGAATTTTTTTTGTTCGCCTCAAATTGAGATTAGAAGTTCAAGCAGGCACAGTAAATTTCACGCCAAGGGGGTGCGGAACAATTTACGTTGTACGTGTTCGTCGAGTGGCTTGAGGGGTTGAGTCCTCCCTGGAATTTGCATGGTGAGGCGTAGGACCATAGAAAACTTTTTTGGTAGCGTTTGAAAATAGAAGTGAAATTTTAAATGAGGAAACAACACAGAACAGAAGAGGGTAAGTACAGAATGAGTGAATAATAAAACGGAATGAACAATGAGGTCTTATTTGTTGAACAATAAAAACACCCAGGATTCTTCAGCCACTTTGATGTGCATGTATTTATATCTTCAAGTGTTCTTCATGGCTTTGCATATACTCAAAGTCACAATCTTCAACATTCTCTCATTCGTACCACTTCGAAATGAATGATACCAACCAGACCTGTTCTCTTGCTAAATTTCCATTATGTGTTCAATATGAAACTTTAGTTTCAGCCAAGATGTCCAAAAATATTTTCTCATGACAATGCATTCAGCACCTGAGCTTGAAAAGGGATGTGATTGTAATTGTAACTTCCTAGAATATAACTAACACTCGTTTCATGCTTGTGTATGTCGATTCCATAAAAGCATTCGAAGATACGACGGATTTATTTACGTCTGCTTCACTGACAGGCACTCATCAAACAAAATGTCTCGATTGAAATTGCCATCCAACAAAAATTTTCGCACTATGGTGAGACATTCTAGGATGGTTACGAATAAATGATGAGATGTTTTCGAGAATTGCCCTTCATCCTGGTGAATGTTACAACGGAAGAATGCGATGCAGTAAGGAACATTCCACATCCTACATTCAACATACATACATCTGTATCCATTTCAAACATAAATACCTAGGAATGTAGTAGAGTAGCAGTAAAAGAATC
The DNA here is from genome assembly GCA_018881525.1 of Meteorus sp. PSUC_FEM 10030008. Classification (NCBI taxonomy): domain Eukaryota; kingdom Metazoa; phylum Arthropoda; class Insecta; order Hymenoptera; family Braconidae; genus Meteorus; species Meteorus sp. PSUC_FEM 10030008. Next base: position 27,249 of record JABMBR010012912.1, on the reverse strand, counting down.
GTGGCTATGTAGACATTTTCCTGATGCGGATATTCTTTCCCCGGTTGAAATATATACAAGTATATATTTATACAAGCACAACCTGCGATCGAGTCAGAGCAAATATTTGAAGCTCTGCTGGAGAATCCGTACTGTGCAGTGAAGATACACCGACTATATACAATTCTGTTCCTACTCTTACGACTCGAAAGAGCTTCTATTATACATAGATATAGGACTGATCGCATATATATATGATATCTATGAATAGTTGGGGACAAAAATTGCATTTACCAGCATATTTTAGACACAGCAGCATTGTTTGACGACTGTCATCAAACTGATCATGTACTCAAACTATTCGATTGTTTTTCTGAAGTAAGTTGGTGATACACACGCTAAAGACATTTTTTTGTTGGTAATTTTCATCAATGTCTGTATATTATGAAAATTGTGAAAATTCTATTTGTGTAATGACGACATATCCGTATTATCCGAGTGAAAACAAGTCTACATCAATTATAGAGTTGAGTTTGATTTTTATCTGATTCTTTTTCTGGATGTTTGGTCCCACTATTTTATCAAGGAAACATGAAGAAAGTAAAGAAGTAGAAGGAACATAGCTGTGTGGAGAAATTTAGAACTGCAACCGACCGGCCAATTCGCACACATATTATCGTGAATTGGTATAAACTTTGTTTCAATATATAGCGAACACTCATGAAATTTGGTAAACTGCTCCATCAGTTGATCAAAATGTTTGTTCATCAATCTAATCGGTTAAACACGAATTTCAAAATATATAATATAAATATGTGAAATAACTGAACAAATTGACTTACTGTGGTGAAAATACAGAGGTAATGCGAGGTCAGTTTAGTTGGATGTTTACTACAGATTTGAGGGAATAACTCCATGTGCTGTGTCAACAGTTAACAAACTGTTGGAAAACAAATAAGCTGATGAATGATAAATAACTATTGAAATTAAATTGAATAAATATATAATATATTTCATCAATTTTCTCATATCAAAGCTGATAATTCAAATATGAAATAGACTCATAAGTCCATATTGATAGATAGTTAATTCATCATTGAACACTTAGAATTATTGTTCCGCATGGAGATGTTGAAGAGTTCAGTTAGGGTACGTCATTTTTACAATAATCAATGATTGAGGTCATTCGTTCCTATTGAACGAATTCTAAATTGTGCGTGTGAACGTCTCTTTGCGTCTCAATGCAGAAAAAAAAGTGCAAAAAAAAATTTATATTCCACGAAGAAATAATCGAAAGATGCAAGCAAAACTCCTGAAAAACTGCGGCTAACGATACCACAGTCAACTACATATCTCTATAGTGACGGCCACAACTTGGAAGTCGTCATCATTTAGTTTTTTTTTTATCGTATTGGACCAAACAAGTTTTCAAGCGCACACAACCAACGAGTGGAAAAATACACCGTGATGAAAATGAGAAGTAAATTATGCACAGACGCTTCTACACCACCCACGAATCCCAAAGTAAAATTCAGATGAGAGGGTAGAGGATAATGAACCTTGAAAAAATATTTACCAAATACAAAGTAATACTTTTTATATGTTATAGAACTTGCTTCCGCATTAAAAAATATTCGCACAAACACAGCAAAAGAAAAAGGAAGTAGGTTCAATAAAAATTGAAATTGTATTTGTTTTCTTCAATTCATAAATGCAAGTATCGTTCACCAAATAAAACAGACGAACTCTTTTTTCACATCAGCACGCGTTCCATCCCGTACGCAGCGAAAGGGGAAAATAGAGTATAAGATCATGTATAAAAGACTGGAGTGTATGTAAGAATAAGGCGAAATCCCCAATGAATTCCGGAACAATATAGCAAAACTGTCAGGGAAAATGAACAAAGGAAAAAGATAAATGAGAAAAGGGGATGAATGACAACGCATGCACACATGCATTTATGAATATACATATATACGTATATTGGAAGCATAAAGCAATAACGAATAAGGAATGTGACAAGAAAAGGAGAACGAATACACCGCAAAAAAACAAGATTCAATTTTCTTGTCCCGTAAACAGCGTCATCAGAGGAAAACAATAAATGCCCACAAAAAATTTTATTCTCGTTAATTTCAAAGTAAACATAAATTTTCGTAACAAAAGCCAGCGATGAATTAGCGCAATATATGAAATGAAATGAATTTCATCAGACACTTGCGTATGATTATAACCATATACGCACACATAGAAGTAGTGATATCCTGTATATATGTAAATAGAGAGACGTCCCCCATGAGAACAATTGTAATGCGGTTTAATTGCAATACCACCTGTTTGTCCGCCGCATACGAATGTCGTAACCACTGGCTGACCATTCACCGTTTATGCCTACTGGATATATTTGTATGTATAATGTGTACACATATACAATAATAACGGAGGTATTTTTATTTGCCCGTTGTATTGTGTTTTCATTCCAAACTCAATTCCCACTTGCCGTTCTTTGCCGTAAAAAATTATGTTGGAAGAAAAAAAAAACATAAAAATGGAAACACGTAAATAAAATTTCACGTCTTTTTTGTTCTTCAGTAAATACGGAGAGAGCGTCAACGATTGTCGGCGTTTGTGTGTTTTCATGTGTGTGCTAGTAGCAATATCATTATGATAACGTTGAGGAAATAGGAACGATGGTGAAAAAGAAAGGAAGGAAGGATGAAGGGGAAATGTAGGAAAAGGAAATTAAACGTTTGTACGTGTAGATTTAAAGATCTGTTATGAATGAATATACAGAAAAACACATGTGAATAATTTCTGGTGGGATCAGTGGATGTATAAAAGACGAATTTCACTAGTCGTTACGAAAAAGACTCGATGAATACGGAAATGATCCAGAGCTTGATATATCGTGTATGACCTCGTTCAAATTTGGAGATAATGTGAGAGAAAAATTATAAATTGGAACGGATAGAAAATACTGAAGAGATTATTTCACTCGATAATGCGTAATAATCAACAGTTGAGTTTCCTCTCAAATGTTCTATGTACCGCATAAAAATGTTACACCAATATTTGATGTTATCATTAGCACGAGTCACATTTATATTTTTTATTCATGGAATATTAAATCAAATCCCTCAATTCTCTCCCATTTTTTTTGTATAGAATCTTGTACTGATTTTATTGTCTATCCGGAAGTCAAGTTAACCCTTCAAATATTTGTTCTTTCAACTGAATCCAAATTACCATCATACCAGTAAAACAAAAGGAGGAGTGCAAAGAACCAAGTGGAAAAGCCTTGTGCTGATTTCCAACGCAATGGCAAACACAGCAGTGGCGGAAATGTTTTACGCTTGGTCACAAACGAATAGTTCAATTAGCGTTGTGCAATATATACTAATTATACTGAGGTAGTTATTATCGGAGCTTGAGAGCAGACCTCAATGTGTTCGTATATTTTTTTTCCCCTCATCAAGCTTATACACGACTTTTTTTTCTTTTTTCACTGTTGCTTATGAGCGGTTCAATGTGCCCATACTTTCATGTATAAATAGAAAATATTTTAGCGGACGTAACGCGTTATCCTTTCGTTCATTTATAATCTGATGTCATGTGTATTTATAACGAGTAGTATAACGTCGGAATTTTGGAACAATTTTTGCACAGCTGCCTGCAACAAAATTGACCGCACTGTGCCACTGCGTGTCAACTACAGTGACAGTGTCATGAACATACGCATATACATGAGGTCATAGCAGATTTTTTTTTGTATTCACAATATGTCTAGCAGCATTGTGAGATAAATTCATCTGCGACTAATGTGGTATATGTTGCAATGGAACGACAGCCACCATGACACTTGTCCAGACTATTTCTTCCTGATATTTGCAGATTATCCATTCATAAAAATTGAATTTTTCTCAGGTTCATGGGAAATTTAGCGAAAATTTCTTGAAAGGAAATCAATTCATGGGGATCGCGAGTGCAAGATTCTTTTGCTCGTTGGGCTTTCTAAAGAATTCAAAAGCACTCCATGGTCGAATTCATCATATTTGATCTTGGAGAGCAATTACAACTCGGAGAAGAGATGCTTTTAGTTAGGAATCAAATCAGATTGCGGAAGTTTTCATTTTTATTGCGAGTTGTTATTCAGAATTAATCAGGATAAGTTCACTTGAATTGATATGTATATACGCGTAGAGAAAACGTCAGTTAATTCCATTGAATATTGCGGAATTTCATTTTACCTCGGTCATTTATTCAATGGAAAGTCTGAAATAATGATCTTCCTACACTGGCGACTGGACAAACAATGGCATTCAACATTTGATTAAACCTTCCACCTTGGTCGGGATGAATCCCACCGCTCAAGCTTGTGCAAAAACCGTCATTCCAGGTCTCTCACAAGCTTCACTGGGGTAATACCGAGACCGTAGAGCAGACTCACTTGTGTTGATTCTTTGACCGAACGTGTGCATTCGTATTTTCAACTCTTATCATTGAGTTCATATTACTGGAGATAATCTCCTTGAACATCAAAGTCTTGTTAATACAATGAAATAATCTTGACTAAAAAATTTTATTTTTAGTGATTTTTACCTATAAATTTAGATTCGTTTTTTTCCGTGGAGGTTTTATTTCTAATATATAAAATGTGAAATGAAAGTTTGACTTGAATTTTCTGTGTGTACATATCTTACGATTTATCCCCAGCAGTTATCCACTATGGACTCCTGCTATTGTTGATTGAATTTTTTCTCTCAGTCACGCATACCAAGAATGATTAAACTTTTGATTGGAATGTATATTCAATCGTTTGAATTTTTCTAAATACTTTACCTTCCTCTAACATGAGTGAAATGTCTCATTTCATTATGCCATGAATTTCTGCCACAGAAATGTTCATTACCCAAAGAATATTCGATATTTCAATTTTAGTAATAAAAATCAAGCGCTAATATAAAATCAGAATCAAAGTAAACTCTCCGATCCACTTTGACTCAGTAGAAAACTTCATTCTCAATACAAATAAAGATCAATTATGCAGCTCTTCCATTTTCTGCGAATCTTTCTGTCAATAGTGATACAATCAATACCTCATTCATTTTTTTCTTTCAATCTGCTATTTCCTTTCCCTTCTTCCTTTCTATTTTCTGTCAATTTTATGGTTGACCGTTATCTTAGAATGACACGTCATCCCACGTCGAGGATATTTTCTATGAAAGTAGAATACGTACAGACACATATATGTGAAGGTCTCTGTAAACTTACACTGTGATGTTGCAGGAATGATCGGAGTAAAAGGGGAAAAAGTGCCGACGTGTCGAAGAAAGAATCTTACTCTCTCTCTGTCGTATTTTCCCATGTGTTCCTGTCTCTTCATATCCTATCGCGTGTACCAACGTAGAATTATAATTCAGATGTGAGCTGGAACTGTACGATGGGCGTAGGGGGTGCGCGCGCCCAATCGTGAACGACAACGACGAGCCACATTATATAAAAGATGATTGTCTCAGACGCTTGAAATACTTCCGTTCTTTATACACGTTCAAACGCGTCTGGCCAACGTTTTTCCACATAAGTATATGTATTTATACTGTAAGAATCTCGTTTGAGCCAGAAGTTAAGATGATGGAGATAAAAGAAGGATGAGATGGGAGTGTTTGGCACAAAAATATTGTTATAACAGTGTCGTGGAATATAAGAGTGAAGAACATGAAAGAAATATAAGAAATGATTGTGCACAAAAGTGACTGGACGATAAAAAATTGTGTGGAAGTATTTGAGCATGGTGAAAATAATTCTAAATGGATTTTCTGCAGTCGCGTCGATCGGGGTCAACGAGCTTCAAACGGTCGTGGAACAGCAATGGTTAACATCATGTATAAAACTATACAATGTTTTCACAGTAACACATTGCAATAAAACTTTCAAATACGCTTCTATTCAGGAAGACCGTCATCGACGATAAATGTGGCATTTTTACAAGTATAATTGAATAGGTTTGAATCGAATTCACACAATAGCGAAAACATATACAAGCAATCACAGGAATATTCCATTTTAATATGATCGCACGATGAATATCACCACACAGTTGAATGAAGATTTCGTTCAAGTATTTCAATTTCTTTTTGTGAAACTGCACTTAAATTTCAACCAGCCCCTCATTTTTCTACTAAATAAATTCCGTTAGTAATTCTTTCTGTGATCAAAGTTTTTTCTGCAGTACCTCAAACCAACTCACTAAAATCTATACATACATTTTCCCCAGAACATACCTCTCCACCGCCGTTCCATTATCATAAATATACCGCAGATTATTCCAAGTTATTAGACGACTAGATGTGAGCAAACTTCATTAAGCTGATTTTCATCACTATGTTAGACTTATCTTTAGTATACTCAACGTCTGAAACCAGATCCGTCAATCTCGTAAATCCTATACGGTTGCGCTGCCACTTCCACAGCCATCATAGCAGGTCTTCTGATAACAGTGCATCAACAGATAGATATATATTCAAACATGTACATACATTAGCTAATGTTCGAAACATCAAAGCCATATCAATGCATGTATCGTGTTCTTGACTATACAGAGATAGATAATATCACTAATTTAGATAGCACCAACATAGCTTACTCATATACATAAAACCTATGCCATCGCAACTGGAGATAAGGCAATGAAAATTGTCTGGGTAAACTGATGCACCAATAGATTATGTTTGTGTAGGTGACATTGTTGTAAAAATTCAGTACTCGTATCTACACTCATTGACAACAATAGGTACAAAAGCTCGTGTACATCAATTACTATTTCAAACTATCGACAACAGATGCTGATGGATAAAATCTGAATTTTGTACTGGATGAAGTAGGTCGATGAAAATACTGAAATTCAGTACAAGAGAGTTGGTTGAATGTAACTTGCTGTATTGATGGAGTATTTAATTATGGCTTGTTGCTATCATCAATGTGTCAACTGTCAACTAACATTGATGCAGTACAATCAGTATCAACGTCAATCAACTTCACAATTCTGTACTCATATCCCATCATCAAACATTCATGGAAATAATTTGAATGAGTTACGATTGACATAATGATTAATATAACATACGTAAATTCAACTAATATTGAATAAACTTATTTTGTAGTGAACATGTTGATCAATAATACAAAATTTGTACAATTCTGTGAGGATTTTTGTGAACAAGAACAATAGCAAGACCCGTAAGTCTTTCATCATGATGATTGTGATGCATCCAGTGAACGAATTCTACTCATGCACATCCATACAATTATATATGTACGATATAGCTGGATGACGCGATGCCCAGCGAGAAGGTGTATTGTGGTGTGTGCGATCAAGAGGAAATGCTTGTCCGTGAGTTGGACTTAGCCCATTCTTTTTTGAGTACTTTCTGATGCGTTTCTATATGAGATTTTGAGTACCGATGAGTGTAGAACTGATGAGCTAGATCAAGAAGTCACTGAAGGTAGTTGAGTCGTGAGTTTTGGATTGCAATATAATAATCAACAGCTATTGTGCGAGATGGTGAAGCTGAGCGTAATAATTGTTGTGATGCTAAATCCACACTGAGTCGTCTTGGTTGATGAGTTGCTCCATTCTCTTCTAGACTGATTTCACCTTGATGTTCATTCTCAATCACTTCTTCTAATGGTGGATGAATTGAGCAATGTATGATTGACTTGAGTTGAACGTGTGCAATTGAGTATCTCAAGTTAGTAGGAATTGTCACACAATACATTTGTATATTTGTCAAGTAAAAGAATGAATCAACTCAGTTAAATATATAGTATTTAAGTGAAATTTGAAGAGATGACAGTTATATATGAGTGGTTCTTCGAACAATTCACTTCTTTGCATACATTCCTTTTATCAAGGGGGATGAACATGGACAAAAGTGAATACCGGGTTTTTTAGCACTGCCCCATATTTACTCCCACATATTCTCTATCAACGTCTTCCATAAAATGCATTTCTTACGATTTTAGTGTTACGGTACTCATCTCACTATCGTCGTCACCATTTGAATTGTGACGAGTCACATTAGCGATTGAAATTTTATATCAATTCTGAGAATCACATTATGAGTTACTGTTTGTGGCTGTGGGCCAATTTGTTTGAGGTCAAAATTAATGGGTTTATTGTGTGGCCTTTGTGATAGGAGGACAACTGATGAGAAACCCATTTACGAAATCGAACAACGGAACGTATCAGAAATTTCAAAAAATAATTGAACCTCTTACATATCAGTTAGAACAAATTGACCTCCACCTTCTTCTTGGTCACAAAATATAATTTGTAATGATGAATTTCATGGAGGCGGAAAAAAAAGAACCAAAATCGTTGGAAAACATGCAGGAACACTCGATGATTTCCAGGATGGAATGTCCTCATGTGACTCCTACCTTCTAGAGTGCTGCATAACGCGCGATGAAAATGAATGAGATTCCAATGACAACTTGTTGAGTGAAGAAACATGGCACGGACGCATGAGAACCAGAAACGAAAAAAAAAACAATAATCCATAAAAAATATATGAAAACCGATGTATCCGAGAAATAAAGGAAGATATTTAATTATATCATGGTAAATTGAAGAAAAATATCTGAAGTCTTGTCATCTTACACGAATTTGTAGGTTTCACGAGTGTAATTACATGTGAGAATTTCTCGCGCCAAATACAATTAGACGTTACTATCAGGTGATGTGTAATAGGATTGATAATTACATAGCCATCATTTTCATTTCTAGCTACGCACTTAAATGATCACATTGCGAATCATTGGTTTTGTCGATATTGAAACCACGTTTGAATTGTGAAAGACGCTGTTAATTCTATCGTGTTGAAATGTTAAACACTCTACCATTACAAAAATAAACATATTTGATGATTGATACGTGTGTCGAAACATACGACATTCAGAATTGAATGAATGTCGAAATTATCCAGATAATATTGATAATAGTGGTGATAAAGGCACCACGTACATAGTATTTGAGAGTATATGAAGTCCCAGACATTCGGTCATGGCATCAGGAAAATTTTATTGGCCTTCCTGTATTGTTCGAGAATATCCATTTGATTAACTGAACAATCATGTTCAGCAGTAAAATTCACTTCTATGCCATTGTGACAAGTTTCGTGGCGTTTACTCATGTACAAGCAAGAGTGATCGAAGAAGAACACACGAAGCATCAGGTAACACAATAGCTAACCAAAATTCTCAAAGCTGAACGATAAAACTGGAAGCATAATGAGGAGTAGTTCTTTTGGCTGTCGCAATTTCGAATATTTGTTCACTTCTATCTTCAATTATCCATTCGCTAATAACACACATCTATAAAATTATCAGAGATAATATGGGGTAAATTCGAGAATTCTTGCAGTTCCAAGGAGAGTGGTACGACATAGGCAGAATATCAACTTGTGAGCACATTGATGTAAAGTCATGCATCGTCGATGCGGTATATTGACGGTTTACCCGCAAGATAATTGTCCAAACAGGATCAATCAAATATCTCAGTCACATTGAAGATATTCCCATATACGCAAGATGTGAATTTGTATGGGCATATGCAGTAAAGTCCTTTGCTATATTTCAATTTCACAAGATCATGAAACTTTCAATAATTGTGTGGAGAATTCTAATCGAAATAAATGAATCCAGTTCGAATTGAGATGCCTGTTCGATTTTTGTCCTGATCCAACTTTACTGAAGAAGTTAACATACGAATTTTCGATTCTTCGCCATAATGCGATTTTCCATGAAGATCGCAATAACGTGTAACCTGATAATATCATCTCCTCTTCGCGTTAAAAAGAAAGGAACATATATCAAATTATATAGTTCATTCTATTTTTTTCCTCTGGATGAAAGACACAATGCTTGCTATAGAAACCAACTGGTCGTTTGCTCCACCCTGTATCAGTTGGCCAGTTTGCGCAACATTCATGAGGAAAAATATGATAGAAAATTTTATAGCAATATGCAAATACTTGAAAATCCAAGTGTCAGATTCTCATCGTAGAATTCAGATCTGGTTGGGATGGCGAGTGAATATGTATTTGTTTATTGGTTATTTTGAGACCACTTTATGTCACATGATGTATGATTTGCGGACAGACGTAAATTAGTCAGAGGTATTGAATACTGAGGAAGAATAGTGACCCAAAAAGTTAATACGGTCAATTTATTTATTCCGTAATTCATGAAGTATGATTCTAAAGAGTGCTCATGAATTTGTTTTTGATAGTTTTTAAAGTGCGTCAGGAGCGCATGGCCGTCATTGCATCATCTAAACTGCACAAAATTTTTCTCATCCGTACTTCGATGGTGTGTTTTTTTGGACATGGAGGAAAAAAAAAACAAATTTTTTCTGAAGTCAACATACAAGCCGTTCCAAGCACTAACTAATGTTTTCACAAGAACTATTCCATAGAATTCAAATATCTCCATAGTTGTCTGATGTCCTCATAACATGCATATAGTGAAATGTACGGTGATCTGTTGCGTTCAAAATCGTGGCTTTCAACGATCATACGAAATTATCTTTATTGGTCCTCCGAGGGTATGTTTTATCGAATATAAAGAAAAAAAAACGAATTTCTTCCAGAATTCATATATAAACTTTCCAAGCACTAATCGATGTCTTTATAGAAACTGTTCCATAGAAATCAAATGTCTCCATGATTGTTCGATGTCCCTATAGTAAACATATAGTGGAATATACTACAATCTTCAGATTTGGTTGGGTACGCTTGGGACAAAGGACGATCAAATCGAACTTCGGACCTATCATCTGTTTCGTTGCTTCGTTTCAACCGTTCTTCGTTTCAACCGTACCCAGTCTCTCTTAATCGATTCGAGCTCTGCCGAATATTATCATTCACACTTGAACGATCGAATTCGGTGAAATGAGTGGTATGTCCCCATAGTAGTCGATACTCAAACGAAGTTATAAATCCTCGAAATATTCATTACATAACTGCCCTCATATCATACAATTCGTGAGAAATTGTAAGAGAAGTCCAAAAAATACTTACAGTTCACAGGGATATTAATTTTGTTCAGTCCATAATGTTCTCTACCGATTGAAGGGATTTCTATCAACTGTCTCCAAAACATCCAATAGACAAATATATGTATAGATATGCTGCAGTTTATTTATGAGTACGTACTCGGGTCTACACGAAAGTTAATCCTATCACAACACAGATGCATCCATAAAATACACCGATGCTTTACAATGAAATTGTTCTCATTGGTGTACCAGTGTTTGTGTAATATCCAGACAATGCATATTTGTATTGTGTGCTGATTCACACGTGTGATGACTATCTGTACATACCAGTTTGAGCCCGTTTGCGCGCATGGCAATGAGTATATCAATACGATGATCCGTGTAAGCGACCTGCAATGCGTTTCTGCCTAGTTATTCCAAGCAAGTGATCGTACTGCTTCAAGTGCACCTGCACGATTCCACGTGAAATTCGTATAGCTGGATATACATGTATAATGCATATAGCGAACAATGATCATGATCCCTTGAGTACCCTATATCGAATGAATGGCTGGGGGGAGTATGAATATTTTTATGGCAAAGTCAATATCATGCGCATATATATCAGGCTGTTGGCTATACAAAATATGTGAGCTAAAAACGTAGATATAATGTTAGTGTCGACATTATTGATAGCATTATCTCTGGAATTATTATTTGAACATGATCATCATGTAAATGCTATCTTCAATACTTTACTCTGTCAGGTATGAGTACATGAAGAACAAGGGCAGGTGGTGTTGATGCTGATGAGGAATTGCGAAATCCATTTGAGGGAAAAACCTCATGTTCATGTGTAATGAATTAACGGGCTTTTACGAGGTGGTAGTTATTCCGGTGCGTTTGATGAAGGGTGAAATTGAAAGCTGCGATCACCTTGTCACAGAATTGTGACAACATTATTTTTATGTTAGTGCTGATTATCATCAATGTAAATTAGCATAATGAGATCATGCACGATATGCAGCGACATGAACCCGGGAGAAATAACAATATGACCGAGGGAGGAAAACGGGGCAGTAAAACCAAAGTTCTGAATGATAACCCATGTCAACGAAACTGTAATTTTTTTTTTTGCAGAAACACATATCAAAGATTGGTGGAGTTGTTAAAATACTTTCGTATCATATTCACGATGAAATTGACGTGAACAGATTGTAAATTGATTGCATCCATTTGTTGTACAATTGCTTCAATGAGGTTAATCGAACGATGATATGTTTATAAGATTTAAAAATGAATATGAAGCTGTCATAAGAAAACTTGATGTGATGGAAGTTAAATTATATTTTTCTTTGAATAAGGTATACCAACATAAACACCAACAATTACTAAGTTTGTCTGACGAAAAATGTGTCTACCAGTGTAATCAATGAATATTGTTTTTGATTTCAGTGATAGAAAAATTTTCATTCTCTGATAAATCACTTGACGTGATATTACACAGAGTAATTTTGGTTAGAATCTACAGTTTCTGTTCAAAACTTGCAACCATCCCATTTTTCTATATCTTCGTATGGATCCGAACAGTTTGTTGAAGCAGAGAGTAACGAGTATTATGTGTACGCATATTAATTCGAGTATCGAACCAGCGCTACGAATTGTGCACCAATTCCACATTATGTATTCATCGGAAACATTATATGCAAAAACAAATATTTGTACGCGAACAAACAGAAAGAAATTGCATATAATAATGGAAGCATTATATTATTCGATCAATTTATATAAATATTGTATGTTCTGTTTGAAATAAATTAATTGCCAATTGCATTGCATCAGGTTTTTTTGTAATAATTATATTTCACACAATACACCCTTCATGTACACACAAAGAACAGTTATTTCCCGCTTACATTTTGATGCATTGTGAAATCCAACAAGAATTATATTGTTGTTCAAATTCAACATGTCGTTCAATAACTCAATGTTTGTGATAAATAACAAAATATTAGAATGAGTCACACATGCATATGGAAATGAAATTCATCATCATATCAATTGAAAGCAGATGATTCGAAATAATTTTTAAACATGACATCAGTTTTGTAAATCGAAATCCACGAACATCAAAATCCCAATTTGCTCTTCTGGCTTGTCAATTTTTTTGAAGGTTATGAAATGACGAAGTAATCGATGAATAGAATAAAATTCCCTCAATTTTATCGGATGTATTGACAATCAATTATCTGAAAGGAATAAAGAAGACATTCCACCCCTCTTCAACCCACAACCCCCGTCATTTGAATATCCATATTTTCAATGAATTCATGAGTCTATATTCATTTTATCACCATCTGTTCTTTTATACAACTTCCAACCCCCGCACTCATTCAACCAGTGTACACCAAATTGCTACAAGTGGCAGGAGAACGAAATAAATAACACAATATATATGAACATAATATATATGAAAAACTCACAAACAATATCGCTACAATTTGTTATTCAAATATGAGGCAAAACCAGTGCTCACATTAAAAAGATAGAAATGTTTGTTATGCTTTGACATTCACCGTGAATTCAAACTACCAACAACCACACCTTTCTCAGCCACTGTAAATCCTCCACCCTGTTCATATATAAAAAAAAAAATGTGCATGTATATTTATTCTGATGACGGTTGCTTTGCACAGTGATCTGCAACGTTTACATGCATATACATAAATATTCACTCAGTGAATTTCTCTTCTCCTCACTCATTTATATTCATCTCCGTTGCAAATACATCATTTCGCCATTTTGTATAAACACGCATACGTATATGTCACAGCATGTACACGCGTGCCATTTCCTATGTCATCGCATACGTCAGTTGCAACTATGTATAACCTACGTTACATTTTCGCATCACATTCGCATTGGTAGACGGCTTGGAATACGTTGTGTGTTGCGTATGTTGGTGCTGTTGCTACTGCTATGGTCAGACTTCAACGTCGCGTATTCGAGCCTGAATCGCACTTGGACAATAATAATATCGCGATATATTCGTGTGTGTAGATAGATGAAGAGTGAATATACACTTTGAAAATATGTATGTGAATGAATATGTTTATGTGTGAGTGAGTACAATGGTTTTAAGTATTCAAAGCCCACCACAGCTTTGGTGTATTTCGCTTGAGTGACGTTTAAACATGGAATATTACGATTGCAGTTCTTCACGTATATTTGCGCACAGTCTTTCATATTTTATTCCATTTATGTTTTTTTTTCCATGTAATTCAATTGATTTGAATTTCGTTTGTGGAATGATGAAGTTGTTTGAGGGGTTCTGATGAAATTCAATCTCTTTGTTTGTGGATTTGCTGCCGATGAAAGAATAATTTTTTTTCATCAGTGGCAATGAGTTATTGTAAAATCTTTTCTGCTGAAAATATGCACAAAGTTTGTTTCATTCATGTGGATATTTTTTTTTATTTGTGAATCTGTCCGAAACAAAATTCCTTTTGATATTTGAAGTGAATGTTCGAAAACTACCGGGATTATAAGAGAGGAAAATTGGCACGAAGAACATCTCAGTGATATCTCAAATATCAAACTAAACGCTGAGATGAATTGCGTGTGAAAAATTGAATTGTCACTTTTATTCGTTGATCATATTTATCTCAACCCTTGAAAAACTCATTTGTGCGCTTCGCCACAAATACTCCAATAATCCGTGACTTTATTGACGGAGAAGTATTTTTAGTTTGGACAGAATATTATTTATACTCTGTGCTTAACATGAAAGTAAGTTTATTCGTGTCCATTAACAGGAGTTGCAACTGGAACGAACATGTTCATGCACCAATATAGATTAGTTCATATAATTGTGTCGTGGAGTTAAATGGGAAATTTGTAGTTTCGGTGATAACTAAATGCTATATACATCTGTAAATAACTCATTCGTGTGTACGGACCGACATCGATGTTAGAAAGTACTGCGCCGAAACTAGTTTCAAAGCTGTCACCGTTTGTGGTTAAAGCAGCCAACGCAAATACACTGATATAATATGTATATGCTGATACATGTGTGGATTTTATACACGATACACAAACATTACAAAACTGCGCGCATGTTTCAATGGATTATATTGTGTGTGTACACACATGCACACTTTTACCCAAAAGCTCAAATTGCTCCGCGTGCACTCTCATGATTCACTTCGGTCGCGCTGCCGTTTCATCGTGCCCCAAGTGATTTATCATCTAGTTGTATTGTTACTCTTATTTTTCATTTCTTTTTTCCTTTTCGTTTACCTCTTTTTTTTTCATACCACGTTGGAATTGGATTGCGGTTTGTACACTGGAAAAAAAGAGCTGCACAATCTACGCGACACCTGGGTCGTTTCATTTCGTTTTTCATTTTTATTCGCCGCAGTATGCTTTTTCCAAAAATGAAAACCAAATGCGTGTATGTAAAGAGTATGTTGTTGTATGTAGGAATTGTTGGCAAATTGGGTATTCAAAAGTGTATCTTCCAATGTATCGGTTCAATCATTGTTTTTATTATATTTTCAATCGTCCACGTGCAGAAAAACATTGTGGTATTACTGTGTTGATTTATATTATTGTTTGTAATAAAAAAAAAGTATAGATGTAAAAATGCTTGTAGAAAATGAGGAAATATTTGAAGGAACTCCGGTGCCATTGAGTCTGATACGGCGATAAGAATCGTGATCAATTATTCAACAACACGGCAGATAATCGAATTACAAATTTCATTATTTTTAGTTTGAATGTAAATTTTGATATTGTTAGATGTTATTCATTGAATTCAAGTTCTCAAGTTTTTTGTTCCACGTGGAGTTGAATTACGTAATTTAATATGAACACGAAAAAGTTGTTAGCAATGTGGTTTGTGAAATCTGTTACAGTAATTTCACTATGTGCATAAATTCTCAACAATCTCGACATAAAAACACACTTTCTGCATTAGAGTTTTTATAACGTGCTGTAATAAATCAGTTCATACAATTGTCCATTAAATAAAACGTAAGTTCATATTTGAAAATTATTCAAGAGAGTACAGATGCTTCGTCACGTTCAAAGTTTAGGGAATATTCTCCGTTGGGTAAATTCACAGCACTTTCATTAAATCGAGCAACTAACTGCGCCGCGTGACCGAGTTTTTAAACTGAAGTGAGCTCATTACACAATAACGCTCCAACACGTGATGAATATGACAGGAGGGAAATAGAAAAAGGAAGAGGATGTGGAGCAGGATATATATACGTGACAATTTCTTATGAATATTTCATGTTTGTATATATTTCTATGTTTACTCATTTCATACTTCATTGTATTCCCTGCATGGAAATTTATATTCCACATTAGGAAACTCATTTTGAATATCAATAACTGCCCATCTGCCTGCCAATAATATTGAAACAAAAAAATCCTTTGAATATTAAAAACTTCACGGCAACACAAATTTTTTACGTCTCTATGAATGTGGGAATATGGAACATTGATTGATTAAAAAAATAAAACTGGAGAAAGTAAAATTAATGATTGAAATATGATTCTAATGTTGATAATTCTACAATATAAAATGTACACAAATCACAGCGCAAAACGTTTCGTGTTGAATGAATGGAAAAACAGCAAATCAACAACATCTAAAACAATCTGCGCAGATGGTGGTAAAATCTAGGGTATCCATTTTCTGAGAATTTGAGTAAAGTCCAAGGTGGGCAGTGATGAAACTTGCCTGAATCAAGAGCATATTATTCACCACGGAAACTTGACCAGCATGAATAAAAAACTACACACAAAATTGTATAAAACTCTTTATACTCATATTCTCATTTACCCTCGGATAATAATGCCACAGGTTTATCTATGTCTACATCAGAGTAATCCCCAGTTACATCTCGTCCCATTGCAGTATTAAAATTTTTTTTACTTCACCGCCCTTAACACATAAAACACGGATAAAAGTGTGCGGTTAGAATTGCTCAATGTTCACACATGAAACCCCAACTGTCACCACTCCATTTTAATTCAATTTCTCTCTTCATTCTTCTTTTCAACCATATTAAAAATCCAGGTATGACCCGTTCTATTCAAATATCGCTGACGCAGGGTCAAATTGAATACTTGAGCCGTCACGAAACCATTCAAAGATATACGAATGAACGGATACACATTTGCACATCGTGTTTCCAAAAATTATTCCACGTGTATTCTTGCCTTCTGTTCTCCATTTATCGTCCAATTTTTCGTTGGATTTTTTCCATTACATTGTCTTATTTCACCACAATGGAATAAGGTAATTTGAATGCAATCGAATCTGGTCCAGACTGCAAAGAATATTCATCCGGACACAAGAGCTACAAATGCTTTAAAATAATAATATTGTCATCGCATTTTTCCAATCGCTTCAACCTGCCTTCCACCAATACATTCAATATATCCATCGCTGTGACAATTCAATTTGCATTCAATTTTTTTCATATCACTGGATGAGATGTCTGTCATAATATCCTAACCGCTATTGAATCATTACACAACAATCCGAATCAGACAGTGAATTATTCATCAATCACAACTGTCCGTCGAATATCAAAACACAAATTTAAAAAATAAATAATGAAAATAATTTATTAAACACGACAAACTTTTCCATAGTTTGTATGTATAGAAAATAATCATTACCGATTATTTCTACCAATTCATTATTGATTGTAAACTAATTCAATATTCATCAAATAATGGAACACGAAAGAAGGACAATTCAACAAGTCTACAGGGATTGCAAGCTCATTAATAATCGTAGTGCACTGTTTTGCTCATTCAAATATGTTCAGTATTCGGTTGCACGTGTAAGAGCAATGTATATGGCATAGTATGTGGGTTTCAACGTGGCATGTTATACATATCCCGCGGCAAACCGTGAGCGCTGCCACCAATGTGCTATTTGCCGATGGTAAACAGCTGAAAGAGGACGAATACCAACTAATAGCATACATCGATGGTGGGAAGTAACTGTAATGATTGTCTCACTTGCTGATGACAGCGTTTTAAGCTTAATTATAGTACATTGGAATTGATTCATGAAGTTCATAATTATTGTATTGACACATGAAACTCATTTCCAATATTGATACGCATCTGAATGAAAATTCATGTTGGAGCCCTGGCAAGAACAACGAATCCGGATTCATATATTCAATCAAATCTATTGCAAGGAAATAATGCGAATGCGTAACTGATGTCCTAAACAAATCTGATTGTAGAGCACCTAATCCGATCTGATTTATCGAGCAGTGATAGGATTTGTAGTTGGACAGACACGGTATCTATACACGTAGTCAATACACCTAATTTGTAAGCGATTCTGTATTAATCTGTTTTCAATGGTGGATCCTACATGGGATTTCACTAACAGATGGATTGAAATGGTTTAGAGGAATATCTATAACTAGCAGACGTTATAGTATTGCTCAATGGTGCACATAGAAGTAAGCTTTGTGATCTACATGCGATTGGCTATGTGATAGAATGGATCCCTGTTTGCTTGATATACATTAATGAAGATATCACAACTGAAATACAGACCACATATGTTTGGTGAAGGAACGGCCAACGTGATTGAATTGATTGAGCCATGAATTGAGCGAACGTTCAATGCAGGTGATAAATTTTGGTACAGTTTCCTGTTCCCAGTTCGAACGGTCGATTTAAATGTGACACAATGGAAATTAAATCGCGCGTGTGATAATCGCTGAAAAAGGCATTTCTTGAGAACGTCTGCTATCATGATTGTGCTATCATTTTTATTGATAGATGCTGTGATTCGATAAACAATGGAAAATCATGACTCAACTCTCTTGATTGGGAGTTTAGCGTTGTTAATGGGCGGGTTCCATAATAATTGTTCCATCACATTCATCCACACTGCAATAACAATAGCTGAGATTTATTATATGATGAATCATATTAGATATGGATAAGTTCAAGTAGCCAGACAAGGTCCCAGATAGGTAACTAGAACGAATAGGGTCACAGTCCAACAGTCAAGGGAGTTCAAAGTTTGAAATTACTGCGGACTGTTCAGGATTGAGTGGGCTGAACGTGTATTGAATACTCCAATGCAACATTTCCGTTATCTCAGTGCGAGTGGATGTTCAATGTGTTTTTGAATATTCCTATTCCATATAAAGTCAAGTGGTTTCGAATACTTCAAATCAGAATGCAAACTTCAATTATTTGTTTCATCACTCCCCTTTGGAATGAACGAAAGAAGAATTGAACAATTTGTCGTTTGTATTTGGAGCAATAAAATGTTCCCAGAGATTTTTGTTGGAATATGAACTTGTCATGATTTTCAAAATGAAGAATTGGTTCCAGTGTGATTATCGACAACGACTCAATTTCAGATTTGATACCCATAGAATTTTTTTGTTTCTGATTCCAAGTATGCTGGTACCAATGACCCTGATAATTTTTCCATCATTACAACATCACACACGATCTAACTTTCATCAGAATTCATATCATTTACTCGGTGTCAAAGGAAACTCAGCATAATTCTCATAAAATCAAAACAATAATGTCAAATGATACTCTTACAAAGAAATTGTTCGTGTTAACCATCAATAATCTCATATAAAATCACGAATCACTATTGTGACGAAAAATATCCTGAAAATAGATGTCAAATTGTTCATTATACACTTGCTTATGGATGCTGTACCTGTCTGTATCGCACAGTATTTCCCTACTGCGCTTTCAATCACCACTTCCTTTGCTTTGTTGGAGTGTCTGAAGACCTCTATCTATCCCGCATTGCCTCGAGATAATTAATCTACTTCATTCCGCTTTTTAAAACTTGTTGCTAACTCCTTTCACACCATCTAATTAACACTCACTTTATTGTGCCTTCTAACAAGATGAAAGTGCATGATTTCTTTTGTTTGATGAATTAAACAAATCGTAAGTCCTTCATTCAATCAGTCAAAAGTACTTGTAGAACGTTTGATATCACATGAAGTTCGGAGAACTGAAATGTCCATAACAGCAGGTTTAATTCCTTCTCGAGGAAGCGATCGTGTTCAAACGATAATACAAAGTGAAATTGAATGGAATTTACGTTTCTCATTGTCTCATCACAGACCTTCACACTTTCTATACTCATTATATCTTCCTTTCATTCCCTCCTTTTTTTTTTCTATTCTTCCCATTCTTTCTCACCGTCTCATCGATTACTCTCAGAACGATGTTTACGACGTGGCTGGTCGCCAGGATGGAAGTATTCTGCACGATGAGGCAAGATTGAAAAAGCTGATCTACAGAAGACGAATAGAATCGTGGCATGGAAAAAAGAAATGAAGGCGAGAAAAAATGGAACAAAAATAAGAATTTAACCTTCTCATGAGCATCGTCATTATTGTCAGGAGCGAATTATGATGTCACATGTTCACATTAATTACAAAGTTTCTTACTGTTCATTTTTCTATTAAATCCTGACTGGTTGATCTGTAATTTGTTGAACGAAAGACTATTACAAAAATTATCATCACTTAATGTCAGCTTCTTCGTATAAATATTGATCAATTTTTATCAAACCTGTAAATCTGATTGAATAATTATTCTGTAGTGGAAATAAACTCACCATAACTGAAGGAAACAAAGCTGCAATGTAATTGGTCAGCCAGCTGCACTCAGTGAAAGTATTACTCGCATTTGTATTCGGAATACTGTATTTCTTCGTGGTGTAATCATGATTATATCTATGGATTGCCAGTGAACCATTTTCACAATAGCAAACCTTTTATCTGCCGTAATGATACTACATCGTATATTCGCCACATGATTTCGCTACAGAACGCAATTAACGAGATCGTAAAACTGCAACAACAATAATAATATCTTTTTGAACACAATAGAAATGTGATCATGTAGAGAATTTTCAGGAAACATTGTAAATTATGCGGACGCTAAAATTAGACTTTTCCCAGTTATTTCTGTTCATTCAGTACAATTTCATGGATGCAATTCTACTCTCCTGTGAGAGTCGTTGTGAAGATTCGTTTTCTACCGATTTTCATGTAGCATCCCCGAACGAATGTGATATTTATGCATGAAGAAAGTTTGAAAAAAGTTTAATATCCCGAATGTTATCATTTATTTTTTGTTATTTACTCGCCGAGCATCCTGACAATGTTATCGAGTTAAGTAATTCGATGGTTGTTTTTTCGAAAATGATGCTCAATTTGGTTCGATTCGCAACATGAAAAATCGAAAACACCAACTACTGGTTTGTGTTTCATCTCGATCGCAAGTGAATACATTGAAGTATGTGCGGGTTCTCTCATTCTTCCACTTAGTATTCAAACGGTTTTCAAACGTTCATTCTTTTTCTTTTCCACTGTTTTCATCGTAGCCACTATCCAAACATTTGAAAATGTTTCCATTATTCATTGAGCAACTACAGAATGGAACATAGGAATTTTTAATATAGAAAGAAACATTCGGGCGATAGAATGAGATATCTGACTGGTCAAAATATTTCAATTTGAAATTTCTTCAACTCTACGTTTATGAAAAGTAATTGAATGATAATAAATTCACACAGCTCAGTCGAATGAGAACAGTTTTTTTTTCATAACATATCTCATATCTAAAGACACATCAAAAGTATCTATCACTCGAATTATTTTGGTACTACTTATTTCAAAATATGATTATGTGAATATCACGATGAGAATTGAATTAGCGATTGCTCTCTGACTGAATATCCGTGGTGAAGCGAATATCCAACGCATTTGTTTGATGCGATCACAACCGTAATGAAAATTGTTATACTCGAAGTTGTCATGTTTTATAGAGGATACAAATTATTTCATTTTAATCAATTAAATTACTCCGAGTGAATTTCGATGGCCGTTAAAATCTCAAATCACGAATTCCGATTGAACAATTCACAATAAAATTGTTTGTGTGCAAAATTCGGTGTTAATTTCATTAACGACAACAAAAGTAAAATTATTTTAGCAAGTATGATTTTCCTGATACAACCCGTTTTCAGTCAACAGAACCGTACACTCACAGTAATCTCTGATAATTTACAAAATATCTCTGAATATGTCCGACCATTATGATATGAAAATCATTCAAATTATTCATAGATGAGCATAAATATCCTGAATGTTCAGCTTCCATGAAAGTTCTGTCATAAACAGTCATCACTCGCCCTTTATGGTGAGCTAATGTTTGTTCGAATGGCACAGAGGTAGATTACGAAGCCAAACATGATGGCTGCAAACTCCATTTTGGCTTTGATATCTCACTGCCAAACGGATATTGATCCAGTCCAATTTACTACAAATCGAAAAACAAGTTTATGCAGTCCAGTGTGAAAACGTCAGTCCTACAATTCAAAAAATATTACCATCCGTAATTGTTCACATAGAATTAATTTTGGCTTGGAAATTATTCGGATTTTTTTTGTGCTTTATTTTATACTACGTAACAACAGAAATGTATTGAAACATGATGAATTAGTGATTGATTTCTATCAACTGATAACTTTTATTTCACAAATAGTTAGGGAGAGAAAAAATTTTTTGTCTTCCATGATATTTCATAGTGGATCAACTGCCATATCAGACGATCTCATAATGATGTACTGAATTACCAACCCTATATGAAAGCCATCAACGAAACCTGGCAATTTACTGCATTATCGTATTCCATGTGCCATATACGAACTCTTTTTATCAGGAGCTTGCAAGATACCCTAATGGGACTCGGCGATCCATCGTACGTGTTGAAACCCGTTACATAAATGTGTGTGTAGCAGTTCACGAACAGTGCAGTGAGAGATATAATTTAAAAGGTTTATATGAACTGTTGAAGTATTTGGTACGACAGCGCGAGTGTATACATATCGTGTCAGTGGTAGTAAATTCAACCACGACTTTTCCGCAGGAAATTATAATTTTCCCTCTCGTAAAGAGTGACTTCGTGACGCTAATGCGAGTGCGCATTAGTGGAGAAAAATGGAGTAACGGGGTCGACAGAAGGGAGTGAAGAGGGATGAAAGGGCGGTTGAATATAGAAGTGAACGCTGGACTCTGCTTGTACCTCTACTCAGAGTTAATCGTCGAGAAAATGGCGTTCATGTTATATCACTGTTGAAAAGAGTTTAAATTTGAGCTTTAACAAAATTCAATTTCATCTTCGTCCAATGCATATACACACATTTACGTCGCATAACATGATGCTTGCATAGTAAAAATAGTAATAGTATTAGTTGTTGTAGTTGTGATGGTATTTCGTATTGATATGTTGGTATACGATCAATATTCAAACGGGTTAAATATGCGACTGTAAAAAAATATATAAAATTGCCTGGTCACGCGCGCTCGGCATCAATTTATTTACATTCCTGCCTCTCTCGCTGCCTTCTATATAGCAGGATGAGTTCGAGCTTGGGTATATCTCTTCCGTTTCAATGGCTATATGGAGCGAATGGTTTCAGGGGAATACGACAAAAAGTGTACGTGTGATCCCGCGGGACCATCAGGAACCTATCAGCATCAGGGTGTGCATTCGGCGGACGGCAAATTTTTTTTTTCCGCATATCCTGTGAGCGACGCGCGATATCGCCATCCGAGAATATTACAAAAAGCCAACGGAAAGTAAAAAATAAATAAAAAAGTTATATCCTGTTCACGATTGTATACACAATTTTTCTCGCGATTACACAACTAAATGTTCGCTGATTTGATGATGCATCTCATATTATTGTTCATAAATAAAATCGTTTTACAGTATCGTGACCTTCATACACAGCTATTTGTAATTTCACGAATAACTTAATAAGAAAAAACAAAGATTATCAGAGTTAGCGATGCTCGCTTGTGCTTTTTCATATTCTATTTGCGTTCAAGTACATAAAAGTTAACCTCTATAGAAAGAAAAAGGGGGAAATTTTTTTATTGTATAAAAGAATGTCGGAAGTTTGACGTGGAGATTATGCGAAAACCGGAAGAGGAAAATTATACAAAAGAAGAAAAAAGCGAAAAAGACAGATATATAGTAGGAAAAAATAAGAAAAGTGTAGAGACAGTACGAAGAATAGAAACGTGAGAGGGAGAGTTACAGTGGAAAGAAAAAAAAACAAATTAAATGAACGACGAGAGAAGGTACTTATTCCACTTGGATTACGTCTATGTCCTCGAGCCAAGAAAAATTCTTCTCATCGTGGTGCATTTTCAGATATATATGTATATACGTACAATGCCTAGAGATGCGTTTTAGCAATTCATTTTCATATGAAAATAGAGTTTTATAACTTCTCAGTAAATTACTCCACTGTTCGGAAAAAGACAGAGACTTATTAAAAGAAATGAGAAAAAAAATTGGAGCATAAATTACGAAATGTAACCTATTCATAAATCAATTATTTATGACAGCGAAAGAGGAAAATGGAGAAAAATATCCCAAAGTCGTACACCAACATCAGATAGTCGATTTGTCCTATGACAGAATTATTTTTTTTCTTCAAGTTGTTCCTTTGTTCCTCTTATGTTGTACGCTCATTTGGTTCTTATGTTTCTTGTTTAGTATACAGGTACTACACTTATTGTACATCAAAACTTTCCAAATTGGATAGACATGAGTTAATGCACTATCCAAAGTGCCTCCTATGTAAACGAGTTATGCATTATATCTTTGAAACTGGACGGTATGGTATCATGTATATGTTTTTATAGTCTTCCGAAAGGCACATACTCAATGTTTATGTTGCATTCAAATCGTAAATTTATTCGGCACATGAAAAGTTTATTCCCAACTTGACTCTGTAGAAGTGAAATGTGAGTGAATTCTAATTTGGATCGAGAGGTCTTTTATTAATTTGATGGGGAAGAAAAGAATTATCGTGATGATCATGTTTTATCATAATTCGAAGTGTAATATAAATTTGAATTTATTTTTATTACAGTTTGATTTTCATTCATTGTTTCAATCCAATCTCTCATATTACTCTGACAATTATCATAATTTCAATATCGTATTACTTTACAATTTTCAGCCAATTTATATTTCATTCAATCGAGTAATTGAAAACTAAAATTATCTTCCTATCGGCTTTATTTCAATTGTTACACGTTATACTCTTCATCCACGTGATTGATTTGTTATAAAATTTCAGATAGAACGTGCGACCACGTAAAAAAGAACAATACGACACGTATTAATCGACTTGAATGGTTTTACGCCATGCAAAAATGTTCTTTCTGGCTATTGTCTACTATTTGAATCGATTTGGAAAATTCATATTCCCCTATTTATTGATGTCTGTTGATGAAGCGTCAAGTAATGCTCAGTTGAATTTATGAAAAGTTGTTTGTAGTGATCGGAAAAAAATTATTCACCCAACATGCAAGAAAAGTTGATAAGGAACTAGAGAAAATTGCTCGTACTCAAACGGAAAGTCGAAGGAGCAAATTTAATCGCGTCGAATGCAGAGTATGAAAATTGAAAGAAAGGGTGAGCATGAACAAGAACGTAAGAGAGAGCTTGTCTGATAGTGAGACGAATCTACCGCTTCTCAATAGTTTCGTCTCTCAACTAAAAAGCGAGTGTAAGCAATGAAAACGACGAGTTGAAAGTAAAATATAAGGTATAGAGAGTGATACGAGTGAGTAGTTAGAGGGCAAGTCAAACAAAAGTGTGCAAAGCAGTGACAGTTGAGAGTTTTCCGAGCTTTTGTGTACACGAGGTAGCAACGACATGAAAAATGGAAGTGGGTTAAACTCGAATCCGTAATTCAGAGCTCATTGATACTGAATCAATGATCATCTGAACTCACTTCCTGTTTGTCACAACTTTATCCTTTTCAATCGAACATTGGAATCATCAAAAATGGAAGAGGTTTATTTATGAAGAATTTTAGATGGAATTCAAAATTAACTTCGATGAACGAGTGGTTACTTAATCGACTAAATTTTCAATTATATTTTATGAGATAGAAAAGCCACTGAATATTTTAAATTCAATATGTAATAATTGAATTCTTCTCTGGAGTAAAATGGAAAAGTAATGGGCATAATGTGATTTGAATGAATATTTAGAAACAAAAAATGATTGGACTGAAGATATGATTCCCCTTCAGATTCAAGTATATGACCGAGTTTGCTTCATCTCTCTCTAAATCATTATTTTCACTTTACAAACTCGTTTGAATATTTCATTCCACTTGATAAATGTAGTACACTCAACTGTAAATCCTTCTGTTTGTTTTTTCTGTATCACATTTCCAACACTTTCAATCTTGACATCGATAACTTGTCTATTTAAGGAGTGAAACCCTATCTTCACTGATTGTTACCCGACTGCACATTTCATTAATGTTTCAGAAATTACTTCACCGAGATCAATATAATCTTATCATTCACCTTCAAAATTTTTTCCTCCATCTCACAACAGTCCATGCATGACCTGACTTACTAAATTTCTCTTCCCACGAATTTTATCAGTATTAACAAACACATCTACACTTTTTGTGAATATAATTGTACGAACGATAGCATCATCATCACAACCCTCTTGTTTTCCACCAGTTGGGCTAAGAATAGATCGTTCGCCTAATTCAACGAAAAAATTTCGTATCACCCTCAATTTCCATTCAAAGTACCAAAGAAAAATCCAAATTATGAATAAACTGTGAAGCAAACCTTTCATAAACGACATCCTTCAACTCTCACATTAATTCATATCTCCTTTTTTGTTCATCAACAGTATAATTAATTCACCACAAAAGTTAGCAAGTTCGATCAAGTTATAAGCTGGTTTATGGTGATATCGAAGGAATACGTGACGATAGTTCGTCAAGACGTTGACAAAACTTCGTGACGCATTATCTTATAACCGCACCACATCATCATTCCGTGATGTTCATAATCGTAAAAAATTTCTTCATGTACACATACAGCATGTGTATACATATACCATCATATATAACAGCATGGCTTTGTAGAAGCACCAATTTATATTTATAAAAGTCAAGTACAGGGTGCGGTTGGTGACAGAGAAAAAGAAATAAAATAAAACCAAACCTCTATGCAAATGATTCCTGGCGCAGACGTATCCTCCATCGACACAAACACACATGAACCAAGTATGTGCTATCTCATTCGTCATTTAGTACAGTCATATGTGTATATATATATATATATATA
>JABMBR010012901.1:0-35832 GCA_018881525.1 Meteorus sp. PSUC_FEM 10030008 | reverse complement strand
CTTATCACAATCTTTATTATGCCTATGCAATATCAAATGATCGCGATAATTCCCAATCATGATGAATACAATTTCGATATGTAAAATTGCAATAAATTTACTTCTCGAGAAGCAACGCTGTGTACAATCACAATAGTGCAAAGCAATTGAACATCATTATTTTATTGTTCATCTTCCCATTCACTTTTAATTGAACACATATTACACATTTTCATAACGCTAATAATATATCGCAAACAAATTATTTGTGATGAAATTTGCCAACAAATTCATAACGTCATTTGAATTTTTCCTACATAATTTCAACAAGCTAATTGTCATCAAATTTATTTATAATACTTCAACATTAAATTTCTATTTTTCCGGCAGTTTTTCTTTTATATGTCATATATTTATAATATAATATAGAAGATATGCAGGCACGCAGAGAAAAGGCAGTGGATAGTTAGCAATCTCCATGTTGATATGGAATATTTCATACAATTGATATTTTTTTCTTTCTTCTCTTTTACATATTAATTGAGATAAGTTTTAGGCGTATTTGAAACAAAATAAATATGAGAAGTATTCAGAACTTCTTTCAGAAAATTTGTACTTTAGTTCCTGAATGATATGGAAAACATCTCTCTATTGAGACTTGAGCGATATAAAAAATTTCAATTCATTAAAAATGCTAAAATGTTCGGATTGAAAAGAAGATCGAAAATAATCAAAAGTCGATACAAGTTGGCGTACTTTTTCGTGTGCGTTTTGTTTCTAATATAATAATTTCTATATAATTGACTGTTGCGTCATATTTCTTCTCTCCTGTATTTTTCTCAATTATAATTAACTATATAATATTTATTGGCACGAAAAAATTAATCATCTACATTTGATATTTTGAATACCATCTTCGATAGAATGAGAAACAAAATTTCGTGACATGACAATTAAACAAAATGTCGACGAAAACATAACCATTATTACGATTTCCGAAATTCCCTATAAATCAAATTCTATTTACAGTTGAAAACATAGGCATGAGAAGTTACTGACCCAATTAAATTGTTCTAAGCTTATCGCATAACCATATAAATATCTTCAGTGGCAGTGACAGCTTTCCTTTGTTCTTTCGATTTGAGCAATGCAATATCACGCAGTCTTGGCGACATTGGAACATAATCAGAATCTTCGATGGGCATAGCTGATGCAGTTGTCAAAGTAAATTTTTCTTCAGGCGTTGATGTTGTGTCGTCTTGTGTATTTGGTGTAGCAGATCTTGTACCACCTTCTGAATCCAATCCATCATCACTAACACTACCATGTCTTGTCGAAGCAGAACAAGTGCGTGTTCTGGGTGGCAATGGTGGTGGGATACTCCTCTCGGTAGTGAACAATATATCCCCAGCGTTTTCATAAAGATTGGACGAGTTCCGCAATGACTTATTTGCACCGCTTGTCTCCAGAATTTCCTCATAAATTCCTGATGCCAAAGAAACACTGGAAACACGTCTCGGAATCGGTTCTTCCAATTCCTCCAGGCTCCAACTCACATTCGATATGTTTGCTGGTGCTGGCTGATAAACATTATCAACTGCATGTGTATAGCACGCAATTTTGGCGTCGTTTAATTTTTTAATTCTGTCGCCATTGGCATCAGCCAATTCAACCTCACTACCAGATCTCGATGACCACAACAAACCGAGTCCAGCATTGATCAAATTGGTCGCAACTTTACTTTTTAATACTACGTAGCTTTCAGTGGCAGTGTCATTGTGTATGGACAAGCGCAAGTCACCATCACTCAGGCTCAATGGCCGTGTATTCTCATTCTTTTGCTTCGGTCCACGTCCCTGTGTGACTAATTCATGTAACAATTTACTTGCATTCATACAAAATATGTACAACTCTCCTATGCCACCACGGAATAATTTAGTCGTATGGATAACACAAATTCTCTTGACATCTTCTGGACGTCCTGATGTCGACAAATGAAATTGATTCATTTCAGTCCAATCCAAATTTTCAATAATGTCACCGGTATGAGTGTCTTTCAGAAAGAGTCCTGAGCGACTGGCAATTAGATCACCATGTAAACCTGCGTGGAAACAATTCCAATTTCATAATGATAATTCCATTCAATATAATAAAATTATTCGCAAAAATTATTGAACAGGAATTAGATAACAAATCTGAATTATTATAGAAAGAAACCAGCTCTTACCTGTAAGTCCAGCAGCTCTCGAATGAGTGTTGTCAACCATTGATACATTAAATGATCCTTCCATGAATCGGTGTCGTCTGGGCTTCAATAATTGTCGTAAATTCGCCATCCACCGTTGTGATTCAGATTCAGACATTCCACATAACCATAACAACGGTTTACGTTCTTTGGCCGGAAAAATTCCAAATGCAAATGATTTCGTTCGCGATTCTGTCCTACATATAACTGAGTCAGCCGGAATTTTTATTGAATTATTGCGATCATTGCTGTGACTATCCACAACCAGACCACGATCCAATTGAATTTCTACACCCAATCCTGGTCCTAATTTACGCACAGTACACCAATGACGACGCCAAGTTTTCCATAAAGCAATTGAACGTTTTCTCACACGATTCCCAGGCAATTTGGCATCAAGAAACCCACAGTGTTCAATGTCGCCTCCAGCCATTTTATTCGTTTTCCTGATTAGGAATATCAAAGACAATTATCAAAACGATAGATGTCACCAACCTAATACCACTACAGTTATTTTTCTCCATATTCTTGACAATATTTCATACACGAACATGAAGTATCAACAAATAATATTATCAAAAACGTATAAATACCTGGTATGAATCAAAATTAGCACCAAACTTGATTCGTTATGAAAACAACCATAAACAACGCGACATCGATTGAAAGAATATTCGAAATATACATTCACGAATGTCAAACGAAATTTCACTTATGAAACGCGAATTTCAAAACAAATCAGCAACGATGCAGTAATAACATACACAAGGTAATAGCCTATGTGTGTATGTTACTACTGAACTGATTGAGCAACACAAATCATTATCACAAAACGGAAAAGAAACCAAACAAATCTATACAGAAATCAAAACTAAAAAAACTCTAGAGTGTGTTTATGTGTTCAAGTCAATGTTGACTTATTCACGGACGATTGTGGACTGATGTGAAGTCAAAGAACTTGAGGGACTTGAGGAAAATACACCCAGGACGAGTGAATCTAAACGGAAACCACCCCCTCTTACCTGCCCCTACTTACACTGTAAACACTGTAACAAAATTGTGTATATGTGTGCATTTGAACTTCTATGTGTTGATGTATACACACGTACATTGTGTTCGTACGTGCATACCTGGCTCGGATCGATGCGGGTGAGTGGAGCGAGAAGGCAATAAAATAACCCCACCCCAACATCCTGATTTTTCCCCCAGGTGTCGCCAACTGCGCCCAAACAATATTCTTCAAGGCCATAATTTTTTTTCCCCTTTTTTCTTCCATAAATCCAGCATTTAGGAGGTATAAGACAATAATATTTTTGTCATTGCCAATCTTCAGAATAAATTGCTGACATTGTTGTCTGTTCATTGGCAAGCATCTAAATGGCCATTTATTTTACTGTTCAAGATAAACCGGAAACGTTTTAAAATAGATAATTAATGAGCATGAATTCATTGAAGTTATTCGCAAATGGAAATCGCTGATATCGATTATCATGATTGTTATCATCGCTCTATAAAAATATTCAACCAACACAACTGATAAAATACGTCTAGGAATATCCAGATTGACAATTATTTATTCAATGAATGTTACTCAATCAGTTTTTGTCGACTTTCTCAATTCGTGAATAGGTTCACGTTATTTTTGTTAATGTTTGGACGGAAGCGACCATTCGCTCGTTGACCGTTGTACTAAATTTTCTAACGGTTTCCTACATTCGAAATTTCACGGTGTCAAGCAGTTCACGCTGAGTAATTGTTTTAATTTATGTTAGCTTTTGTCACAAGAAAATGTTTATGTTGAATGTAAATATTCACATTCCATGGAGAAGACTCCACAGATTTATAAAATTAAAACCCATATTTACAAAGAATGTGTTGCGAATATATTTTTCATTATCGATCGCAAATTAAATCAAAGTATAAATAATTCTCAATATAATGATTCCCAATTTGGTCGATGAATAAATTGAATGAGTTATACTGCGACACAATTCAATTATAATTATATCTCACTTGATAAATTTACTGCTGATGCAGTTGTGCGATAATCACATTCATGCTTTGACTTTAACCACGTGCGTGCTGTAAATGTACGTCACCACTTAAATTTCAGTGCGTCATTACCCAACGTATTATTATATTTCATGCACTGAATTTTTTCCATAACAGAATGTTATTTTTATTCTTTTTCCTTATTTCTCCTTCATATCGTCAGTATTTGGAGCATCCGGTGTTGATTAAAATCGATTCATCAAGATAATTATCAATGATTCCATATCCTATTTATCATGTCAATTAAAAACATATTAATTATTCATCCAAACATAACCTGAGATTGATAATTTTCCAATTACAATAAAATATCAATAAAAATATTTCATATTCCAGTCAACCGAATGAATTTCATATAAAACAAGTTTCCAGTACAAGAATGTGAATATGAATTTGTTTTTGTAGCAAGAGGTAGCAAAAAGGCAACAAGGTATGTGGAAATGTTCAAGACTCAGCGTATTGTTTTGAACGAATGCGGTCATTGGCCAATTGACACGACAGGTGCGACTTAACTGCACACATACAAGCAAGTTATACACCTGTGTATAAAAGGATATTCCCGAAATCCCATCTGCCATGTAAGAGGACACAGAACTCTTCACTTTGTGTATTTCCTTAAACTTCTTTCAGCAATATGAATGCTTTTGTTGGATAATAAAAATGAACGAGAGTGTGAACAGTGCCCAGAGTCAATTGTTCACGTATTCAAACAGATAGTCTATTGTAATGAATGAAGTTTGATGCATGTGTCCATGTTCTTGAGAAAAGTTCATAATTAAAAGAGCAGTAAATTTAAGTGGAATCATTAAAAGCGCATTATATTATTCTATTACAATTGTTGATATTCTAAAGGCGGGGGAAAATTGTATTACAGCTATTGTATGTATTTTTCTATAATAAGTAAATTTATGAATATATTGTGATAATACCGCTACATTACCTCTCTGGATGTGTCTAGGTATTGATAGTGCACTCGCACTTCCATTATTAATTGTATTCACAAAGATAATTTGTTGTATTACAGGTATAAATGTCTGGATTTTCAGAGAGGCCGACCCGAAATTTTATGACGTCAATTGATCACTGGAATTGCAGATTAATTTCCTTTCAGTTCAATTTGTAATTGAGAGTTCGCAAAATGCCTGTCTGCCTGATCTCATTAAATATGGATTTGGGGTCTACTGACATTTCCTTATTGTGGTGTTTTGAATCTCTGATGCAATAGCATATTGTCTCGTCAATCAGAAAGTGTTTGGAGATACGTTGAATCGTTGAGTGTACGCGAATTGTTTTGGTTTCAGGATTGCTTCATTTGAAGTGGTTTATCTCCAGGTTGGATTCGAAAAAATTCGAAAACGCTTGATGAGAATATTCATCAGTTCGAGTGACCACCAAGAGCGCTGTTCGCAGTGTAAAATAGCCAACATGTTCGAATTTAGATTGTAAGCGTTATGAGATTTTGAAAATGAGTTATAGATTTACTCATAGTTATGTTATTTTGTAGACAGCTGATTCGATTTTAGTTGGAAAATGTTACTGAGCAGTTCAAAGTTGTATGAAAATTTGCGTTGGTAGATTCGAACAGCACACAATCGCTTCTGTTGGTAACCTTTCACTGCGATATGACGAAAAGTTACTCTAGTACGCATCCTATTCGTCACGTGTCTTCTATTTCCGCCTCGGAGTATTTATAATTCTCTCCGAATTCACCACATTTTGAGCCTGGAATATTTGCCGGGCCTCTCTTGTGTTTGATTATTACATTTGTGGATATCGTCAATTAATCGATTAAACATTATGGCGGGGACAATTCGGTGTTTTTCGAGGATGAACTTGACTTTATTGACGAGTAATGTGACACGACAATTCGTCTTCAATGGTAAGAATAGGATTTGATAATACCTAACCTCAAAATGCTCATGAGAAAAATTCATGATTTTCGAATGACCTATGTTTTCTTCAATATTTCTCCATATGATCGTTGATGTAAATACTTTGTGATTTGATAGGTGCAAGGACGCTATATACAGAAGAAAGTTTGGGCATGGACGGTTACAGATCTACTAGAGAAATGGTTGCAAATAGATATCGAACGGGTATAGAGGCATTCCACAGCAAAATGGCAAGGGTAGTTGAAAACGAATCTGAAACAGTCTTGACTGAAGATTTGAAAGCATTTCTACACATAGCTGAGAAGTCACCAGAACAGGTCGAGGTCTTGAAAAATTGTCTCCAGAAATATCACTCACAAAGTAGTGATTTGCGATTCAGTTCTTTTAAGTTTGGTCCAGTTATTATGAGAGCACTCCATTATCTGAATGAACCGGAATTGGCAGAAGAACTATTTTTCAATCCATCTTTCGATTCCATACTCGACCAAAACACAACACTTCTAATTCTGGTGGATTTACTTTACAATAATGGCAAATATCAAAATATATGTGATGTTTATGAAAAAATAATGTCGAGGTTAGGATCTGCTACTAATCACCCGAAAATGGTGGTCATTGTTGTTTCATTGGCATGTTACAAACTCGTAAGTTGTTGAATACCTGGATTCGGATGATTTGAAGTTTGTTTCTCCAAGTATAGAATTGAATTGAACCTTTCCAGAATACACCCGAGAGTTTTGAGTTTTCTATGAAAATCTGGAAAGACGTAAATTCAAGAGGAAGTCGCCCTGTGCGTAGATTCACTGCGATACTTGCCGCACATGCACTCAAACAGAATAAGCCACTCGTCGCTTTGGAGCTCATAGAAACTTGTAGATTTATCGATTACATGTCAATCAGGAGTATCAAGATTACGGCTTTGGCAGAGTTGGATAAAGTAGATGACATTATCCTATGTTTTCAAGACTCTCTGAGGCTAGGACAGTCGGTGAGGAGTCAATACTGTGGAGACTCTGTAAGTTATGCTATAAAAATGGGGAGTGGCTCGATGAAAGAAGTGGAGCTAATTGAGTCATTTATTTTAGATTGCAGCTGTCGAGTCTATGATCGCTCGATTGCAGCTCGATGAAAGTGCGGAGATCGGCGACTTGCTCAAAGTTCTGAAGGACCAAAATTACGTATCTGACATGGTAAGTTTTTTTCTATCCTCTTATTGCCTTCCAAAAGAACCATCTGAAGATTTTCCAATTTTTCGATTCGTTCATTGATAAAGACGTTGGAAGAACATATCCAAAGACCAATTTCATCATCGAGGCCGGACCAACTCAAGCGTTCTGGTGACAATCAATCATGGAGTCAGCTGAAAAAGACTTATATAAATACTGATACATTCGCCAGGAGATCTTATAATTGAAGAACTGGAGAGAGCCTGTTTAGCCCTAAATAAAATATGCCGGTTTGTATCGTCAACTCTAGACAATGGTATGGCTTCCGATTCTCTTGTATAACGTGAAGGGATAAATATTGATTAACACAGTAAACGTTCACACATAGATCGTAAATTCATAACGCAATCTTTCAATCTATGTATATTCCATCTTGTATATTGATAAGTGTTTCAATAAATAAAGTCATACAGTCAGCATGCATACAAAATAAATTTATTTGTTCAAATTGAGTGGTTTGTAGATATTAACAGACGCCCGCTGTCTGCATTGTTCTCTCTTGATTCATTGTCAGCCACTGATCCATTGACTTTGTATGTTCAATTTTGTCTCGAATGATAGAAATCAATTTCGACAGCCAACTGGCATTGGGGACTGCACCTTCATTACCGCATCTATAAAAGTAAACAGATTACATCAGTCAATAATGTGGTCGCAGCCCTTTCATTTTCTCTCCATAACGCTCATTGTCAATATCCTTACCGTGGTGAAAGTGATACTATCAAATTCGCCCAACTTTCAATATTGCCCGGAAATGAATGAACGCTTTTTTGTACTGATCGTAGTCCATATTTGCCTTCAATATCATTTTCATTCAGCAATTGACCGAGAGAGGATATACAGGCTACTTGTGCTACAGCAACTGTTGAACTTCGACGTCCAAAATAAAGTGCTTTTTGTGCACAATTACTGAAGTGACTCGAATTCGTTTCCAGAAGAATGCGAACGAGTCCGATCCACGATCCAACGTCATCTACATCAATGAGAAAATAAGAAGTGATGCATTTCTAGTCACTATCTATAACATATTTAAGTTAGGTCCATTCTATCAAACCTGGGCATCGATGAATCGCTTTGGAAATAATGTGAATAGCACCAGCTGTGTCGTCGTTCAACAACATTAGATATGCAGACAATATTGCAATATGGTGACGGTAATTTGGATCGTCCTTGTAAGGTTGTAATTCATTCAATACAAGAGTTGTTAGATCGAAATCATTGTGTAAGAGCCCAAGTGCTGCTGCAGCAAGAAGACCTGCCACTGTTGGTGGTTGAATTTGGATACACTGAAATAATAATGTTTTGACATCATCAACATCTTGAAACATGTACGCCATTGACGCCATCGCGCACAATACATGTGCTTTATCAGAACCCGCATCTGCTAATCGATGTAAAGCCGCATCATAAGCAGCATAAGATTCTTCATACCTTGCAGCTATAACAGAAATGTTAATCATAGTTTAATCGCAATTCCTCCAAAGAAATCTCCATCACTCAACTCTGGGGAATTCTAACCTTTGAACAACGCGAGTGCTAACTGACAATGAGAGTTGAAACTAACACTTTGGACACCCTGACATATTTCTATTGCCTCATCGTACTTTCCAAGTTGTACTAATACTCGAGATAAATTGATTCGAATTTTGTTTTCATCCTCATCTCGGCCTTCACATAATTTTAGAGCTGCAGAGAATTCACGCGATGCTGGTATTAACAATTTTTGACGTTCCAACAGAAGTCCGAGACTATTTCGACCACAAACATCATTGGGTTCATGTTCTAAAATGTCATTAATTAATATTAACAATCAATAAACATACAGTACTTCGATGAATAATCGATATGAATTTCATTTGGTATTCCTCACCGATGTACCAGGTCATCGCATCAGCGGCAACAGGTATTGCATGCATATTAACAATAACATAAGAATAAAGAGGATCATCCTTTTTAGCGTTTGGATCTAGAATAGTCGTCAAAACCCAATGGCCATAGCCAACAGCTGCTTGTGGATGATAACCAAGTTGAGTGGCGTGTCTGAATAAATCCATCGCTTCTTTACTTTCAACAGATTCGGCGATCAAAGCTTGACCAATCCAGCTGTTCTGATAATCTGGATCAGCACGTTGGGCTCTTGAGAATGCTTCATTCGCTTTATACGGATTGCCTGAATCAACAATTAATCACTGAGCAATTCAATTATTGGACAATAGTGATACTGTGAATTAGATTCAAATACCTAAGTGTAAATACAAGGTTCCCAAATTCGTCCACGCGATTGCGTTATTCGGTTCCCTATCGATCGCCATCACCCAACAATGCTGTGCCAATGCATAATTTTTGATACTCTTAGTCATACAAACAACTCCCAGCATATTCCAATGTACCCAGGTTGTTGGACATAGTCTCACTGCTTGCTTTGCAGCTTCTAAACTCTTCTCAGCAACTGTTTCACAATTGACTGTTGGATCAAGATGAAGTTGTGATAGATAACAGCAAACGAGGTCGTGCCACAGCAGTGCTGAATCATTGGTGAGGCTCAGAGCGCGACAATAACATCTGACGGAATTCAAAATTCAGAACACTCGACGCAAGAAATTTATCAATTGAAATGATTTTACCTGGCAGCCAATGTGAATAATTCGCTCCTATGAATTTCAACTCGTTCCATTTTGTTGTCAGAATTAACAAATCCAGATGCGACCTTTAAATGACAATAACTTTCTGGTAATGTAGCAACTCTATAACAAGCATCACCAAGAAGCTTCCAGATGCACGATAAATTACTATTTTCAATTATTGCATCAGTTAAACTGTCCACAGCTTGCTGGGCATTGCGTAGGGCGCGTCCAAGCAATTGTTTTCGTGCATTTTCTTTTGCAAGACCTAAACACGTTTCTGCCAGACCTTTCAAGGCAGGTATATAATGTTGTTGTTGACTCAAAACTTGAGAGAACGCTTCTTTAGCTTCTTCAAGTCTGCCCAGAACCTAAAAAAGTCGTAGTGACGAATGTAAAAAAAGGGATGACTGATAGATAATTTCTCCAACCCCACTGACATATACGGACCAATTTGATATTAGCTAACTGTATCATCGGATAGAGAGAACCAGGTGATAGTTCCAGTGCACGTTGGTATGACTTCAAAGCTGATGTGTGAGCTCCCCGTGCCCAATAAGCATCAGCAAGTGACTCCCAACAGTGACTGTGGAGAAAATCGATGTAATTCATGTTACATCATCTTATTCATTGCTCACTAATTCAATGAGACACTCCAAGATAAATTGATTCTCACTTGTCATTTGGATCAGCACGAATAACATAGCGCAATGATTTAATTGCCTGTGCGATTTCTCCTTGGTCTAATTGTTGGAGACCGAGTTGTAACCAGGCCCATTTGGGTCCACCACCTTCTGCAGTCGTTACACGTTGCAGCATTTCCATATTGGCTTCCTATGATCAATTTTCTCGATTATCCACAATAACTAATACTTATATCAAAGCGGACGTTGCATGGACAAAGATACTTACAGTATTTTTTAGAAGTCGATAAGCTGTACTCAAACCAGCACCAGCTTCATCGGAATTGGAATTAATTCTCAATGCTTTTTGATAGCATTTCTGTGCTTTTTCCAAATGATTCCCATGGTCACGATAGTAATGTCCTAGATAAACAAAACATTCCCAATTGTATGGATCCGCTTTTACGCCTTTGAGGAATGCCATATGACTGTGGCTGTAATTTTCCACTTTCCAGTTAATTACACCGTACATTTGCCAAGCCTCGGATGTTTCCAGTACCGCTCCGAGAACATCGATAGCTTCTTCATATGATCCACGTTCTTTTAGTGATAGTGCGCGGAGTATTATTGCTTCGGTTTGGGTTTCCGTATTCATCTCTAATTCATCCAACATCGAATCAGCACTTGGGTCCTGTTGGAGTACTCGAATGCGTGCTTGTAAGAGTCTCAATAGATTTGATGGGTCTTCAGACATCAGCTGTTGAGAATTATAGAGATGACATAAATTTAATACATGAAATGCAATGAGCAATTTATCGAATATTTTGTCTAAAAGGAAAAAACAATGTGCGCAACCTCCTCACATCCATCAGCAGCTTGAGCCCATTTTCGTTTATCATCACTCCTTGCCATTGATTCAATCAAGAACAGATCGATACGCTTTTTGAATTTTTCAGACTTGCTGCTAAGTTTAAATGCGTTTTGTGCAGCATTCTCCACTTCGGACCAGCAGTGCAATTTTTTATTTATTTCACACGATGCTATCCAAATGTGAACCGACATCGTTTGCAACAATACCGTCTGATTGAGATAGTCGCGAGCTTCGATCAGATGGTTATTCTGCCACAAATGCATTGCTTTAGCCCACAAAGCAAGATATGAATTTGAATCTAACATCAATAATGCCTCATACATCTCTTCAATTGGTACACTCTCATTGATTTCAATGTTATTCAATACCCGCTGTTCTGCATACACACGGCAAATCCATTCTAGATAAAAACAAGATTGGATTATCACGTGAGTTTAAATACTTTATCATAAATAATTCTATGCAGTATCACTCAGTTCTTACCCAATGGACACAATTCACGTGGGTATTTCTCATGCATTCTCACAGCTGTTGCGCACAATCCTTCATATTTACCCTCTGAATAAAGAAACTTCAAGTAATGTTTGTAAAAGTCCAGTTGGTTTGGGTATTCATCGTTCTGTATAATTGCTGCCAGAATATCTCCATACATCTTATTATGTTTCTTTTCAACATTCGGTAAGGCGAAAAATATGTGCGCCATAGCTTCAGCAACTGCGTTCGATTGATTGTTCTCAGTGCGTCCATGTAATTCTTGTAAAGTTTCGAGTAATTCATCAAGAATTTTATCGTCTTTCAGAATAATAGAATATTTGGTTGCTTGGTCTAGATAGTGGGTGAACTTTGGTGAATTGCTGCAAAGAAAAATGGTCATTTGATGGCTCAATATTGCACTAGGATTTACAATGTATCATCGGGAAAGTCCGTCCCCATAGCATACCAGTCGAATTTCAATAATTTACAGTAGGCCGGTATCAATTCAAGCCAACTTTCATGGTTGCATGGTTCATTTTCATAATATGCCACAACACCTTGCCAAGCTAAAGGATTTTCTGGCTGAAGCTCAATTGCTTTTTTCAAAGCAAGAGGTGCTTGTGATTTATATTCATCGATACCGCGCATTGCTGCCCCCATCATCACAAGAGCTGTATAATTGTTTTTATCTCCCTTCAGAAGTTTCCGACACAATTGTAACGCTTCTGTATAGTTATTGTCCTTCAAGAGACTTCGAATTTCCTTTAACATTGCTTTGTTCTCTTTCGACATTTTATGTTCGCTGTGGGAATAATAATCTTTGTATACTTCTCTACAAATACATTTGATTTTTATAATAATGATGGGTAGTTAAGATTTCATTGCGTATTTAAATCTGCAAACGCGTCAACCTAACCTGTCAAACAAGATTGAAATTGAGTCTTACCAATTGAGGAAAATGCTAAGTAAATTTATTCTCAGAATATTGTCCCTGTATTATCTCTGAATATGGATATCAAAAAAACATCCGCCACTTTTATCGTAAAGAAGTCTGACAATATTTGTGTTGATACCAGTTCTACATTGAGTAACGGTTGAGAATACGAATCCACTGCGCATGTGCCACGGATAATTTACTTCGTGTATATGATGGCGCATTCAACACATTTCCGATGTTTATTTTTCAAAATTCTCATAACAGCCTGAAGAAATCCCATATCATTTTCCGTGAGCGAGGAACTGACGATCAAATGCAATTTCAAAGTTTCACGATGATTGTTGTTGAATAATCTCATTTCCAATGACATCGGAAGGGGAGATTGCTCATGATTTTAACAAGTTTCAAGAACTTCCAAAGTATGAACATCGTGTATGCTTCATTTTTACCGGTCTGATACTACGATATCACGTAAGATTGTTGTGGAAATCGTGAAGTTTCAGCATAGCAAGTTCATTTTATATATACACGAAACTTCGTGACGGAGATGTAAAAATGGATGATAAGAATACGGATGAGAATCACTATAAAAATCCATGTAACCTTTGTGTGCATCTATTGTTAGTTTTGTGGCACCATTCTCATCAAAGAGGAACTTGATTATATTCAAAAAATGGGAATACCAGTAATTTTCTTGGTATTTCCAATTATTTCTTTTGGGGCATATGCAAATCCAGTTCAGCCAGCTTCTGAAATTGATTCAAATCTCAAGAGTTTGGACTCGAGACACATAAGAGCTTCTCCTGTGGAAGAAGAACGTGGCAGTGAATCATTGATAGGACTCAGTGGAAATGAAATAGAAAGTAGCCTGATAAAACTGCATGAGATCGTTAAGCGTAGTTTTTGGGGCGGTTTGGGACAAAATGTAGGAAGAGGATTCAAGAAAGTGGGATCGGGTCTCTGGAAAGGTGTTACTGCTCTCGGTAATGCTGTATTCTACAATAGATACGGCTATCTACCGAACCAAACGCCAGGACAATATCCTCCACCTGCTCCAATGCCAGTAGCATATGCACCACCAGAAGCACAAGCGCCATCTGAATCGTCAGATTATGTCGGATCCGGTGAAAATGTTGGCTCGCAAGACGAATATGGATATTCGTAATAAAATATTCTTGAATTCAAGCATAGGGAGGAAATTTGTGATTTTACATTTGTACGAATAAAAAGCGCTTGTCAAATTCAAACATGAAATATGATTGCGTAATATCCGATTGACCTCAAAGATGCACATCATAAAATACGTTCAATATACTGCGAATGAAAAATTTAGAGGCTGTCATACATTTGTAAAGTTCTGATTCGTTGCCTCAAATTTCAAAATGAGAAACGGTTGATTTGTTCATTGAATGGGAAAATATTGTCGAAGAACTGACCGTAAACAAGTTGACGCTGACTATTAATTGTTTTTGAAGTGTTATATGCCAAAAAATTGCTCACAATTTGCTCACCCCAAATATACATTTGCTCTAACGCTGTAATTGATCGTTAATTCATTAATCGTAATTGAAAATACTAAAATTTAATTCTCGATCATCTCTAATTCTGAGGACTTATTCTTATCGTATTTGGAGTCAAAAAATTGCTCACCTTTTTTTCTGATAGTAATGATAACTTTCTTTCGCAATAAATGATTTTTTATTAATCAATAACATAAATAATTACTTTACGGTTTGAATCCCACGTGTAACAGTTGTGACGTCATTATCGCGACACAATTTGATAATGGCGTCATCAAATTTCGGAACTTTCAATTGCGATTAATTAATTAACGATTCATGGTAGCGGTAGAGAAATTGCATAATTGGGATGAGCAATTCGTGAGCAATTTTTTGGCATACAACACTTCAAAAACAATTAATAGTCAGCGTCAACTTGTTTACGGTGATTGGGATTGAGATATCCTCATTCTGAATGTCGATAAGGAAGAGTTTTGAGGTTATCTATGGGTATTGTTGGTACGAAAGGTAGCAGAATTCTCAGATATGGTGTCACCACATTCTCTCAGTGATATGATATTGTGAGAAGTAAAATTACGTGGTAATCCACATGAGATCATATACATGTAAAATACTGTAGACTCAGAACTAGTTCATTCAATTATATCACCTTGCGTTCACAATGTATACACCTATTCAACCTTATGATTTGTTTTGACTGAGATAACCTATAAATAAAAATTGATTTTGCGAGTAAATAGAAGTGAATGGAACTCACATGCTGGGAATAATTCATCTTATTATAAATAAATGGATATTTTAAAAGTGTCAAAGTACTGTTTGACTCGAGTTAGAATTATTGGTTCTTTGCTGCCGGAAACTCGGCAATTAAACACTTGCAGTATTCGAGAAAAAGAACCTAAAGAAAGTACTGTAAAAATAAGTAAAGAGACAATAACTAAGTTAGAACGACTTTCCTTAGTAGATTTTGGTAATGAGGCAGGAGTTGAAAGACTTGTTGCTGCAGTAGAGTTTGCACAAACATTGAAGAATTTGCCAATTGATGATTCGGTTGAACCCCTGTACACTGTATTAGAGAAAGAAAGTCTCCGAATGCGAGATGACGAAGTAACTGAAGACAATTGTCGTGAGAAAATAATCCAAAACGCAACACTAACTGAAGAAGAGTACTTTGTAGCACCGCCTGGCAATATTCCACTCGAGAAATGATCATAGACAGAATTTTGAAAAATTTAGGAACAAATTTCCTGAGTCTTGATCATGGATTTACATTTGGTCCACAAGGATTATTACTCCGACGCAATTTGGAACAATTATGGTATCGCAACTGTGTGGTAATGCCAACTTACAATGTTTTTTTATCCCAAAATGAAAAAATCAACGACACTTTATATTGCCTCAAATCGTATGATGTAAATGACAAACCATTGGGTATCGCTTCTTTCGAAAATTCAAAGCACAGCTGGAATCCTGATATTGTTTCATGTTATCCAAAATTGAATTCACATCGAATAGGAAAAGTGTCGATTATCACTGATTCAACAGAAGGCAAAGATTTATATCACAGAAAGCAACGAGAGCGGAAAGTCTGGTGGAGGAAACATTCTAGGGAGCCTTCAAGATTCAAATTTACTGAAGTTAAAAAGATTAATAAGAATAAAGATTCAATTGATATCTCAGCTGAGTTTCCGTTTGGATCTGTAGTTGTTGAAACGATCGTTTACCATCAGGACATACGTAAAGTGAATTGTCACGTAGGTGATCGAAGAAGGAGGAAACTTATTATAACAAATATATAAATGCATAGTGAAATTTCAATGAATTTTCTTTCAGATAGAAACCGATGATATGACTAATACTCAAATAGTGGAGCATATAACTTCAATAGATTGGGGTTGTCTAGCATTTCTTTGTGACGCATATTCACCACCATCCGAAACATCACCGTGTCAATTAAAGCTACATCAAAAATTATCACCGTACAAAATTGGTTTTCATATTGAATCATCCACCGGAGAATCAGATCCAAAAACTCTCGAAAAATCACGGCTGTTACTCTATTTGAATAATAAATTGAGGTTAAACGGTGTTGAAACCGTGGTAACGAGAAGCCGTGGAGGTGTTGAATCACTTCAAGTACCATTGATTGTAACGGTTGATGATACAAGTTTACAAAATGGTATTGTCCAAGTTTGGAGTCAACTAACAACATTGTCTGAGGCAGTTCATATGACTGACCTGCCCAAATATGTAATGATGCGCTGCAATAGCTAAATATACAAACACTGCAATTCATGTGTCCCTCTCTTTCAATTCGCAAAAACTCTATCATAACTTAATAATCATGCTAGGATTGAAACATTTGCGTATCCGAATGTGTATGCGTGTGTATTGTCAGTGAAAAAAATTTTTGTTCCATTTGAATCATCTTTATATAATTAATGTTTATATAATTATAGTAACTACTTTAGCTTATTTTAAAGAAATGGGCGTAGGTAACCAAAAAAAAAACAACTCTCCATCATTTTTGCAGCACGAACATGAACGGGCTAATATTATAATTAATACGGACGCACATAAACCGTCAAGTTATTTACAAAGGAGAATTGCGACCGATGACAATTGCGAGAAACATCGAAAGATAGAGGGAGTGATGATTATGAATAGCACGAAGAGCTGACAACGAAAATGACACATTGACATGTTATGAAAATGATCGTATGATTATTCATGATG
This sequence comes from Meteorus sp. PSUC_FEM 10030008, assembly GCA_018881525.1. Lineage (NCBI taxonomy): Eukaryota > Metazoa > Arthropoda > Insecta > Hymenoptera > Braconidae > Meteorus > Meteorus sp. PSUC_FEM 10030008. The sequence continues at coordinate 18,656 of JABMBR010012901.1, read as the reverse complement.
AAGAGAAAAGGAAGAAGTATGAAGTGCATTTTTTCCAACTTTATTAGAAAAAATGTTCGTATGAAAACTTCTTCCTTCTTTGCTATTCCTCCTACCCTCACTATGTCGTCTCGAACGAAACAAAAAAAATATATATGTATATATTTATATGTATATAATTACCGACGATGTAAATCATTACATTGCAAAAGACATTTTGCTCTCAAAGTTTTGCTTTCATCTACCCTACATTTGTGCGCCAAACACAAATTTCCTCTGACGTCATTGGAACTTTTATTTTAACTGTTTGTTTGTTTTTATTTTCAATGAGTTTTCAATTTTTCGAAGTCAAATAATTTTCTCCCGATGGCAATAAGCCGCGATTGGAGGTGTCCTTTGTTTATTTTTCCCCTCTAATCTGAAGATTGCGAGAGAACGAGAGGAGGGAGACTTTGAGATTGTACTTATGAACAATTTTCATATAGATGGCTAAGCTGGCAATTGTAATTTCTTGCCTTTCAATACTTTGGTAATATACAAATAAAAGAAATCACAATATAAGACAGTTTGGACTATGCCAGCAATAATTGCAATGAGATCGTAATGGTCTTCAGCGTAATAACGATAAACCCAATTGAGTAAATAAAGACCTCGGTATGATCCTAGTGCAAAGAGATAATGACTGGTAATACTCTCAGCTTCACCGGTTTTCGACACCAAAAATAGTTGTGGCAAAATTGCCACTGATTCCAAATAAATGCTGAATGTCCAAAGTATTTCTAATATAGCGAATTCATGATTGATGAATAATGAGAGTAGTAACGCTGGTAGCACCAAGAATTCAATCCTGTGAAAAGAAGACAATTGTCAATCAAATATTGAGAACAAAAGGGAACGATATCAATGAGACAGTATTAAACTCTACCTGAATGAGTCATGATTGTGATCGTATGTTGCTTTAAATTTAGCATACATGAGAAATATCGTAGCATATGAAGTAGCAATAAAAATTAATTTCATAAATGTATTATAAGCTGAAACATAAGTGGTGATCAAATCGAGATATCTGGTGGTATAAACGATGGCAAAAAGGATTTGAGATTTCCCACTGATGCCTGCAACATGAGAATAAAACATATGTATAAAAGAACGTATACAAACTTCTGATATTACTGAATAGAAAAGTGAAATAAGATTCTCGATAAATTTTTCTCTAGAGTGTCAATCATGTAAGGGTTAACATGAATAATAATAGAAACATTCGCAATGTAATATAGGGTTAGAATCCACAGCGAATGGGCTGAACTGTTACAGCACAACTCCGTGTTAGTAGCATGGGGATATATTAAAAACTCAACGTACCGGCACAACTTCTTGTGTTCCATATCTTTAGCACAAGGATAATAATCGCCAATAGATGCGATAGATCGCCAAGTAAACGGAATATATTCATTTTTGTGTGCTTATTGAATTGGCGATTTATGAACAGTCGAATGTGATGATGATGATAATGATGATGAATACACCACTAACGTAGTATGTTTGCTATCAACGAAAAATCCACAAATATGACGTGGCTTCGTTACTTAGACTGTAAGTTTAAGCCAGAAAGTATTCGGCAGATGGCTGACACGTATAATTTAACAATGGCGGATGTTTTTTCATCGCGTAGTACGTTCCCACTCAGTTGAATATAATTACAGACATTAATGTGTATATTTATCGAGCATTAAATCATTTACAATGATTCCTCTACTTATTATCATTCTTTTATGTTTCAATATGTTAACAACAATTGTGGGGTGTTGTGATCATTTATGAAAATTCAAGTGAGATTTAAGGTTATCGCAGTTTATTTGTATTCCATTGGCGCTGATGTATCCTCAGAGTGAGCTTTGAAAAATGGCGCGATATATTCGAAAATTAGAATTTCATGAAGATCGGAGATTTTCGTGATAGTATCTACGAAGTCATCACATAGTTGCACAAGGATGTTAAGATGTACACAGCAGTTGTTAACAGATCTTTATTATAATGATTTTCTAACTTTACAAGTAAATTTCATTGTAATAGAGTAATTGTCCGTATGTTTGTAGTAATTATACGATGAACATCGTAACATCACTGAGACTTTGTTGTAGTTCATGTTACAGACAAAAAATTAAAATACAGAGAAATAAAGTTGTACAATTCATATCAATATACATATCTATATAAATAAACTGAGATTTGTTCATAAAAAAATATAATTCCCATGATTTAAAATTATTTGGATCTATGTGAGGAAGCGCTTATAAATAAAACCCTGCCAATAGGATTGTAAATTGACATAAAGGAGATTAGTAAAACACCAGCGGAAATTTGCCTAGCCCATCAATATGCGGTTTTCCTCTTATCTCATTCTCATGCAATTTTCTCACATTTTCCCCGTAGTTGAGACACATTTTTACAGAACATATTCCTTTGTGATTCTAATAATCCAAATCAACGTTGTAATGTACTCAAAATTCTTTTCGCGAGGCCTTGAAGGGGTTTAAGATTCCAGAATCCATATCGACTTCGAGAACAGACGACAATTAAAATAGTAATCGCGGCATAAACATAGAAAACAGTAGAATGCCATGTGGAGATTAACATGCTAAAGACAATAACTTGGAACATGTACACTAATCCTACAGCAATGTACAGATAAAATACATCCAAATAAAATAGGACTTGAGTGGTTCCAGAAACAATTGATATGAGGTCATGGCTACCCTCATTGTAATAACGATAGGCCCAGTTGAGCATATAGAAAGTCCGATATGATACAAGTGCGAGCATATAGTATCGCACCATTTTATCAGCTTCACCTTTGTTCAAGATCAAAAACATCTGCGGTAAAATCGCCACAGATTCCAAATAGATACTGAATGCCCACAAAACTTCTATTGGTGTCATCTCATAATTGACAAATAATGCTAGAAGTAATGCTGGTAATACCAGAAATTCAATCCTGCAATGAAAAATTCGTTTATTAATCGAGCAAGAGGTAGATATGACGAGTACTCATAATTTTCACGACATTTTATCATCAGTCTTACCTGAAAGTATCATATTTATGATCGTATGTGTCCATATAAACATTGTATATGAAGAATAAAATGGTAAACGATGTTGCGATATAGACTAACTTCATCGAAGTATTATAAGCTGAGACGTAGGTTATAAACAGATCAAGGTATCGAGTCACATTTATTATGGCAAACAGAAACTGTGTTCTCCCACTGATACCTGTGGAAATAAATGAAATTTGAGTATTAATCAACATTATAACGACGACTGTTGCATGACATGAGGTTAGAATTAAAGAAATTGTATGGAGGTTCCTCACAGCGCAATTAATTATTTCATCACATGAATACAGCAACATCAACTTACCGGCACAGCTTTTTGTTTTCAGTATCTTTGTGAACAGAATAATAATCGCAATAACATGCGAAAAATCGCCAAGTAAACGAAACAAGTTCAACATTGTAATGTAATTATCGTTCTGGCACTTGACTAGAAGTACAGATAATCAAGCAAAACAATCACAATGGTGCTGACAATAATTTTTCACTGACGTGAGTGGCTATGTAAGTTATAGACTCGGTAACAGCTGATATATATCTATATATTCGTGTGTCACATGGAATTACAAACGGATGTTTTTACATTGTGTTATAAATCTGTTTGAGAAAAGAGTTTCTTCCGGATTTTTACTCGACGCAGTCTCTTCTATATTCTCCTCTTCTGCGCATGCGCTCATGACATATTTCAATCAGAATCATGAACAAATATGCACTCTCAACAGTCAATTTAATTAATTGAAGGAACTTTGTATGTTGATTCGAGCCATAATCCGAAGAGAATTCTTATACTAGCACCATTGATTGGATTGATCGACGCTATCGGCGCTAGTGACGACGTTGCGTGCGTTCCATAGACATTTGTGCGGTTTTTTTAAAATTCAACATCTGAAACGAACGAAAAAAAAAAATTCTATAATGATAACAGAAACAATCGACCAAACTTGAATAACACGAATAAAGTTCTCTTGAATTCATAAATAAATACATCAATCGAAGAAAGAGCTCGTGTTGTGTGTACTCGTGGCATACACACACACACCCATGCGACTAACCCAATAGGATGAAACAGCAGTGGGTGGCAGGAGTGAGACACAAAATACAGTTGTATCATCATTATGCGGGCTGCTGTATATACAATACACAAAAATATTATTCCCATGTAGGAGTAACCAATTTCGTATGAAAAGGATAGATAAGAAAAAGTCTGTGAGCAAAAAGAAGAGGGAGGGCGAGGCTCATACATGCAGTATACATTCATATATTTATATATAGATATGTGTTAGGTCAGTTCGTGGTTTCCAATGAAACACTCTTCTATTCAATTGTATGTGTATTGGAAATACATATGTAACTTTGGTTCTTGCTTCACAGAGGTGTGAGAGACATGGGCGGCGAAAGGAAGCGTGCACAAACTCGAGAAGAACGAGAGAGATAGATGAGAGGAATAATATAAATTTTTTATTTTGCTCCAGGGTGTGCTTTCGTCAGACTGTATAAAACATAAAGCTATAGATATCTTATACACACGTTTTGCGCCTGGGCGGACGAAATGTTTGCACACCGTGTCGCATTGTGAACGAGAAAACATTGATAATTGAACATACTTGTACAATATACATAACGGACACATCGAAAAATCTATCAGACATGATGATAATATTTAGATGATAATTTTTGTGTCTACCACCAACCAACAGGATGTCCAAACTATCATCAGGGCAGTTGGTTCGCGCCGAAAAAGGTGTGATTTTGGTGCATTGAATATATATATTCGTGTGTATGTGACCTAAACACAATTTATATATTCAACATTTTTGCACACGTTATAAATATACGGAGCTAAATTATTCTGTGTTTGTGTATATGTGTTTTTTGGGTATTTATTCCTGTATGGTATCAGGATATCAACGGCTATTTGGTACTTGTTTAACGTTCGAGGAATACTTTACGTTCCTGGTTGATAAAACGAAAGGAAAGATTTCTGGGTGAAAAAAACTACTGGAAATACTCTCATCTGGGAATGGTATTTTACGAGCCGGGATGTTTTAGTGTCTCCCAGACACACCGGGAAATATTTTAAAGGGATTCTACATTTGAAGAACATGGAAAGATGATTCTGATCATGAGACTCGGGATGAGAAATTCATTATGGATATGGTGGGTTTATGTGGTGATACATGGTACACTTGGATTTCCAGTTGATTCAATACATTTTCCAGGTTAGGATTTATTTGTTGATATTGATGCAATTCATGGTTAAGTTCTTTCAATGTGTTTTATCTCGTATCTGATAATTGAACTTCTTTTCCATTCTACAGGCTCATTTGATACTCGATCTACATCAGAGGGAATAAATTTACGTTATGTATTCGGTAGTATCATTATCGTGGCGATGGTGTCTACTTTACTCGGTTGCTTATGCTGCCGAAGAGAACGCCATGCAAAAGGTTTCCAGGTGAGATAAATAGTTTCTTTAGTGATTAACGTAAAATAGAGGAAATGATCTGTTTCTTTAATCCTATTTCATGTTTTTACTTTTGATGATTATAATAACATTCACGTGTTAATTTTATCGCGTTAATTCAATTGGTCTATGGACTTTCCCTTTCGATTGTAGGACACTGGAGGAGATAAATCCAAGGTAAAAGTCTATGAATACGTAGTTTGAGAAGGAATGATGAATTCTTATAGAGCAGTATTGTTATTGTACACTTGATTGTAGATGAACCGAATGAACTGAATTGTATCACAACCTAACATGTTCATTTTATTATTGTTTTAGGAGTTTAAAGATGGAAGTACTGCTGGTAGTGAAACAATAATTGAACGTGGATTAGAATTAGAAGTATCGCGTTCATTACCATTGAACCGAGTACAATTTGAACCACTCACTGTGGAGCGCTTTGTGCCGGAGACGAATAAAAGTACTGGTGAAAAAATAAAATCACCATCGCCATTATTGTATCGTGATCGTGAAGGAAAAGATATCGATGATGAAGATTTATCGTCGTGCCGTGAGTGGTTTTCACCAGAATTACACGTCTCACGTGAACGTTTGAAATATCTACGTGAAATTGGCCGCGGTTGGTTTGGAAAAGTTGTTGAAGGTACTCAGGATTTGGACTTATGTGGCGCACAACAAGGCAAAACACGAGGAATGGTTGTGAGAATATTGACGGAGGAAGCATCAACAAGCGAACGTGCCTGGTTTCTAGGTGAAGCATTGCCTTACTTGAAACTACACCATCGAAATATTCTCGAATTGATTGGTGCATGCCTGGAGACTGATCCTTATCTATTACTTTTTGAATCCTGTCCAACTGGTGATTTGAAAAATTTCTTACGCTCCAATCGTACATCAATGGACACATTGACCAAAGAAAATGTGCCTTTGAGGATGGCTCTCGATATTTCGGTTGCACTTGATCATATGCATCGACATGGTTTTTCTCATATGGATCTTTCGGCGAGAAATTGTTTAGTCGCTCCTGATTTGTCAGCTAAATTGGGTGACTATGGAGTGGGTGTTGAAAAATATCCTGATGATTATTATGTTGTGGGTGATCGTGCATTACCCATTCGTTGGTCAGCGCCTGAGAGTCTGGTTTGTACTGACACAACAATTGAAACACGAGCGATTATGCCATCAGCAAACTTATGGAGTTTTGCTATTTTTTTGTGGGAAATTGCGACGTGGGGTGAACGACCTTATGGAAACTTGACCGATGAACAGGTTATTGAGATGATTCTTGGTGCAAAATTCAAGGAACATCTGACATTGAATGACTTGAATGATGTACCGGAAAACATATTGATAGCTATTGAATCATGCTGGAAATTGATGCCAAATGAACGGAGTTCTCTACAAGAAATTACAAAATTATTGCGTGGTGATAAATTAGCAGATTTTGATCAACGTTGGGAAGTCCTAAAGCCAAACATGAAGGAATCAATGAGAAGTGTGAGCTTGCGTGAACTTCGTGAAAGTACAGATTCGGATATTTGGCAAATGACAGATGAAAAGTGTTTCAGTTCACCACAAGCGAGTTTCAAGCTTGGGCCGGACCAACCTTCAATGCAAAATGCGCCGTTGTCAGGGATCAATATGTGTACTGAGGCTGAATCTGGATCAGAAACTGAAGAGGAAAGTTGGCGCGGAAGAGTCGAACGTGGTGCTTACACAGAAAAAGTTAAACAGAAATCGAAATCCGTTGCTGATCTCATGGTGCTCGTCCATATTGAATCAGATTCAGAAGCTGAATGGTCATTGACACCACAAATAATTGAGAAACCATCGAAAAAGCGTTTACTAGCTTCTGGAAGTGTTGGTGATCTTCGAGATTCAGTGATCGAAGATGAATTCGATGTGGCATTACAAAAACTTCGAGATCCTGCAAATAATCCGTACAAATTATCACGAAAATCACCTGATGAGGAATTGGGAGGATCACCGATGCAAAATGGTTCTGATACAGCACTTGATGAGAATCTAAAATGTATGAGTGAATGTACATCGACACCAAAGAACGTTCCTACAACTTTATCAGGTGCTTTTGTGGATGTAGAATTATGGAAAAATGCTTTGGAGTTCGAATTGGAACGGAAAATTCCAGGTTTCGATCTTGAATCAATTGATTTCGAGAAGTACATCGGCACAACTGGTAAATGTGAATCATTATCAGTGCCAGATTTAATGGCGGCTTCAACGATATCAGCACCCGATACACCACAATCACGTGGAGAGGATTTGTCTGTTGATAATGAGGATTTTTCTAATAGCGATGATATTGAGACAGAACGTCGACGATTACCTGATGGTGATGACGAAGAGGACCGTAAACATTTGTCAACACCCGATGACGAACGGAGTTCAGATAGCGGTTTTAGAGATAAGGAATCATGTGAGGAGGAAGAGAATCCGATGCCTTGTGTTTTATCCGTAGTCAGACCTCTTGCATGCAATGCTTTCCCGACAATTCCACTATCTGCGTCAACTGAAGAGGAACAAATGAAAGTATTACTCGAACTCGATACAATTTTAGACGCAGAAGATTGTGGTAGTATTGTGGAAGGATTGATCGAAGGATCATTGTCACCGAATAAAATTAATATTAAGATTACAGACGATAGTTTGGATGTGGAGGACCTGAACACACAACTTGAAGAGGTTAACCATGAAATTCCAGATCAAGTATTGGCTATATTGAATCAAGAACCTGAGATTGAGAAACCAGAGAAGTCAATTGATGATGTAGAAATTGCAGATGCCAAAAAAATTGAACATGAAGTGAATGAGATTAGTTTTACACGAGAAGACAATGAGAAAGTTCCAGAGGTAATACAGGACACTGAAGAATCCACAATCGACACCATAATAGAACTAAATAAAACACAAGAGAATGACAATGATGATGAGGATAGCTCAACAATAAGTTTACGTAGCGATAATTCATATGTATCATATAACCTTGATGAAGAATTCGTTACAGCAATCAGGAATGAGTTGCGTGAAAAATTACCACGGGCACAGATGTCAGTAGTTGAATCACTAGAATTGCACGATGAGGATGAGCCATCCCTGTATCCACGTGATGTTGAATCTGGGAAGTCGTGGGATGATGATGATGAAGAGACGCCAGAACAGGCGAGTGGTATTGTCGATATTGCTATTAAATATAATATTTATGGAACACCATTGAGTCCAATTCTTGAAGAACGAGAAAGTACTGCAACATCAGAATCTCTAGGAGATGCTTCAATAGCGTCGAAATTATCCGCATTATCTGATGATGTTTTAGTAGTCGATACACGAACGAATCACTTCATTCTTGTTGAAGGAACAACAAATCGTCATGATGATGATGGTGAAACATCGAATGGTGACATAACAGACGAAGACAGTTTTGGATGTGGTTCCAACAGTGTAGGAAGTAAATTTAATGATTTCAAAATGAGATTGATGGGCGGTGGTGCGCCATTACCAAGTCCCGAAGAGGAATCAAAATGGCAAGCTCAATTCCCGATTCCGATTCAATTGCAGGATGATTTAATGTCAACAAGTTTCAGTACTGAACATGATTGGGATAGTCAGGACGAGGAAGATGATGAAGGAAGAGGTGTGGACGGCGGTGATGAAGATGACGATGAGAATAGTTCGAGTTCGGGTGAATTTGTATGGAAGGTAAATATTCACTCCTCGACACATCAAACCGTGAAATTTTTCAGACCAAGACCTGGAGGTTTTCAAGTTTTGAAAAATGTTCTCAGAGTTACGATGACGAGTCTAATCAACCAGACCATCAAGAAGACACCGATGATACAGCCAGCCATTCAAAACAGATAGACACCGAAGGAAAAATTGATGAAGAGGAAGGCGAGGATGATGAAGACGAAGAGGAAGAATTCACTCCTTCAGCATGGGACGCAAATTTGGCCCCACATCGCTCTGCTTTAAGATCACCGGAAAAAACTCACAAGGCGGGAGTAAGTTGCTAAAAATTATTTTTATGTGTCGACATGTTATTTCGTTTATGAATACTATTATTCAACGTCAATGTAAGGATTTCTGTGTTGATTCTTGCTGCCAGGAAGAGTTGGTAGGTCGAACTAACAAATTAAAGTAAAAATTTGTATGGGATATTTTTCAAGACTTCAAAAACCAGGATCAATCGTTGGACATTCAACAGTATTAACGTTTTATCAATTTCATTCAGGACCAGAAGAAGAACGTGTGGTTCAAGAAACAGCGTTATCACTGCGTTTACGAATATCCGAAAGAAGTACCAGTTATGGAGTGTCAAGGTCAGGCTACAACAACGTGGGAACCAACTTCATACGCCGGTAGATGACATAATAATTTCTTTTGCTATTCCAGATTTTTTATTCCAAGAGTTGACTCATGAGTAATTTATGTGTTTCTCTTGATTCAGAGTGGGAGGAGATGATGGATGAGCCAAAAATAGATGTTTATCCCATGGATTACGACGATTCGAATCAGAGCAATGAAGAGTTCTTTGTCAGTAGTGGCAATCGTCCATTTCAATTTCAAGTTGGTGATGGCAAATATGTCAGTCAATTTTTTCCTGGTGCTTCAGGCACAAAGCAGTCGACTCACGAAGATTCTGATCGAGTGAGTCAGCATGAAGAATCACATCAAGATTCAAATCCTGTTGATAATCAATGTCTACAACAGCAACAGCAAACGCAATTAGGTGAACTCAGACACACTAGAGACCGTTTGAAGCTCAATTTGCCAATAAAACAAATGGGATCTGATGCAGCGATGAACTCTAATGTCATTAATGACCATGAAATGGACAATAGTGAACGAGAAAATGGTGTGAGCGACAATAGTCAAGATTTGAAGACTGAAAAACGTGGAAACAGTTCTGAATCAACGTTGTCAAAGGAAGAACCGTCGATTATTTCAATTATCAGATCGCCAATAGATTTATCACTTGAGAATTTGAGTAGAGAAGAATTGAAGAGTCCAATTAATGGTGAAACTGATCTGGAAATAAGTGAATTAGAGGATTCATCGAAAGATGAATGCATCGTAAAATCCTTGTGTCGGCCTCTCATTTTATTGAATGAAGGAAATTCGTCCGAAGTATCGTCGAATGAAGTGAAATCTGATAAAAAATCAAATGATTTTTCATCGGATGTCGGTACAGATAAGAAAAAGAACAATCAAGTGCCCGCAACAGGAGCCATGACGCTTCCGAAACAAAATGAAACCCAGTTGATGGACGAAAGTATAGCGAAACCCTCCATGAACGAATGTGTGATAGAATCGAAAAAAATTGTGGCGGTAGAGGAAACAACCCAATCCGTCCGAGAATCGACGTAAGAACTAGAAAAACAAATAAATTTTCTAATGTGATTAGATTTTTTTTAGATGAGGGCAATGTGAATCAAATTCGCCAAAATAAAAACTGAACAAAGATGGTGATTAAATGATGAACAAAACAGAAGGATGGTGAAAAAAAACGACAATGGAGATAAAATCTCAATGGAGGGATGTGAGTTTTCTCTCTTAGATTGAAAAAAGAACTCAATTGGCCGAAGTCCGTCCGAATAATGACATAGTTTTTCATCAGCGATTGTTAATTTCTTGTAAATAATTAATACGAATAGTACTTGTTTGTGCTTGTGTATTGTTGACAGTCACTGGTTTGTTGATTATTATTGATTTTCACACGATAGTCGTGTGATGAACGCTGGATAATGGGAGGGATGGAACAAGGAAATATTCAAGACAATTTTCCTGAAAGATCCCGCAATAATAATTGGATCTTCATTGTAAATACTTCAATAGTTTACGGTAGACGAGGGTCGTGCCTATACACTTAACAATTCATTTACTTTTTATTTCAAATCGTAACGTTTATTAGATGGATCTTCTACAATTGATGTCACAATCATCAAGTGATGAAAGAAAGTGCGAGAGGTCTGTCGAAAAAATTATTCGACGAATGTTGAAACAAAAATCCAATTCTTTCCATTTGTTTTATCAGAGAGTGGAGTGTCATGTTATTCATGGTAGCGTCCATCAATATAGCTCTCTATTATGAAAAGTATTACGAAAACGAAGGACAAACAAATTTTGAACAAAATGATAAATGACGAAGAAGAGGAAGTATGACGACAATGAAGAAACCAAGCGAATGGCAAAACATTGATAATACAAATGAACAAAGACACTGATGACAATTTTCTTGTCAATTCTACTAAAAAATAGAGAGGGGGATGGTTTGACAAGAATATTAGCCTGTGATATGGATGATTAGATCATTTTTTTTCTTTTTATAAATTAAATCCTCATGGCACGATCAATTGTTATACGCAATTGGTCTTTACACTTTATCGAAGTGTTCTAATAACCTTTTTTAATGCAATGAAATTTAGATCTTCCTGAAATAATTGGATAAGATTAAATAATATAGTCGATGAAAAGAGAAGAGTAAAAAGCCTAGTTTTCGATATATTTATGGGCGTCGTAGTAATCGTTATTATGAGAACGATATTAAATCGTAAGTTATTTTCATTTCAGACTGCTTTTGAGAAAGAAGAAAAATTGTGTTGTAACTTTATGAATTCATGATTGCGTGTTAACTGTCCGTATTATTTATTTTATAGAATGAAATTGGCAACGATGAATATAGTGCAATTATGTAATGACAATCGCTTTAATCGATCGAGTAAGAGAAGAAAGGAGGAGTTATCATGCTCCGAAAATTTTTTTATGGTCACATAATTTTCTTTTATGTTATTCAATTTGAATATTTATTTGTGATTAATTCACAATGTACATCGAGAAGAGTATATGACGAAGGGAGCCCACAAACAAAATAACGGACATTCTTGATTGAGGAGATACTGAATGAAATTGGAAGAATAATTTTTATCTCGCAAAACAGAAATCATGGTGAAAGGTAATGAATTGGAAACAAGAACAGAAATCTCACAACCAACTTAGCGATCATTGTTATGCAGGTACTCAGCTTATTCAGGCTATTATATTTAAGAACCACCCAAATGCACCAATCGCTACAATTTGTAGTATAATATCTGAATAGAAGACGATTAATATATTGCTAAAAAAAACAGTATCCTATTTTTTTTCAGTCCAAACCAATATTACCTTATAAAAAATAATACATATCCGAAAATATTCTAGAGTAAATCTGTTCAAAAATCATTATCAACAATCAGTAATCACATTTCAATTACGCCAAACAATAATTAAACCTTGCTGATCTCCCGTGACTAGATGAGACTCATCGTAGTTGAAGTCGAGGGCAAGAATTGGAGCGGAATGTCCGTGCAGTCTATTAACCTGCGCTGCTTTTCCCTCACGAGCTGCATTCAACACATGAACTGAGCCATCTTCTGACCCACTTGCTATTAAGCACGCTCCCATTTGCGGACAGAACGTTGAACGTACCAAGTACTGTCTAAAAATAGGAGAATGTGAAGATGTGTGATTATTGATCATGTAACTGTGAATTATAAAACTTAGTCCAAAAAGAAATAACAACATTTACCGATGTTTGAGTGGATATTGTCGCATGATTCTGAGTGAACCCTGTCCGTCACAAACTCGATACAGGAATACAGCATTGCACGAAATATTTATTAAGAGCATTGGACTTGGTGAAGCACATGATAACCATGAACGCCATGACAAACTCGTAATTGCTGTCGCGCAAATTGTTTCAATTCTCCTGAGTTTTGATAGACGTCCAGAACCAGGTTCTAAACGTAATGAAGTTACTATTCCACGATCGTTTCCAGCCCAAACAAGAGAACCACCACTTCCTTCACAAGTCAATGAGAGGATCTAAAATTGATAATTCGATATATTTTGCCACCAAATGAGCAACAAATGTCAGCTAATTTTGCCATCCAACCTTTCCACCAATTTTTGATGTTCCACCACGTGTATACATTCCCGTTGAGACATTGAGTACTTGGAGCAGGCCTTGAGCATTTCCCGAAATAACGAGATTATTATTCGTGGGTACAAATGCGCAAGACAGAACTTCAGCACGCATTTGGTCCGCAACAACTCTTAAACAAACTGGAGATGAATCGCCACGGACACCCCACAATCTAATTGTTGCATCTAAAGATGATGATACAATGAGATCGTTGCTGATACTCCAATCAATTGCTGTGACACCTTTGGTATGACCATCTAATTGTACAACAACTTTTGGTGGTGTACTTGTCACTTGACAAATCGTTATGTTGCCATCTAAAGATGCAGTGCATAATTTAGAACGATCATTATTAGCAAATTTTAAAGCTGTCACCCCTATTTTATGATGATCGAATACATGATGAACACCGGCGAATGCAAAACTATCAGCTGCTGACTTTTTTCGTAATTTATCACGAACCAAAGAGTCCTCAGATATTGGATCTGTTGATGTGCGAGATGATAAGCTGGTGCAATCAGATGGTGATACATTGTAACGTGACTTCAGTATGTGCGCTCGCCATTTCACATATGATAGACGAATTGGCGTGTTTGTTGGATCTTTCTCACGCAATAATTGACTACGTCGACGTAGATATAATGATCCTGAAATAACAATTGAAATTGGAGATTCGGAACTAGGATTTGTTGACAATTCATCTTGTTTACAAACCGAAGCCCGGTAGATTGGATGTTCTTCGTGAATTACACTTGGCATCAAGTGCAAACACTTGTTGCTGCCACATGGGCACAAATTTGGCAGACGCTGATGAATTCGTCATCACTCTATGGAATTTATTTACATAATACTGATTACTGTGTAATATTTTGTTATAAACTTTCGAAAAGACGATTCAGTTTGTCATAAACAGTGCAATGCAGATTGGGAGTTACGCACCAATATCAATGCCATCTATATCTTAGGCAGCCCAACTACATTTCGTGTCATCAAGGAAACCAATCGTCTGATCTGTCATGCCAATATTCCCTCATCCCATTCTGATTCAATTAAGCAATCACTCTACAAATATTTCACGCAGAATTCATCACAATTTCGCCATATATACTCTATGGAACACTTAAAACATGACTCTGTAATCAGACAAACAAAAAATTACTTGAAAAATGAAGAAAGTTATTCATATCACTATCTTTTTCCCGCCCAGACCATATCCGCCATTTTGATTTCTGTATCTCACTCCATCCCACACAATGGCGACAGCAAGCAAGCAAGAAAGATTAAACCACATATATACATCACGACAAAGGAAACAAAATTTCCTTCCTCTCTCTTCATCTTCCACTCTTGTCACACTCCAAAAGTATCGCGACATTCATGTGCACGCATACAACATACACGTTATACATACTCTCGGACCTCTCGTTCTCACCACAGCTCACAATCAAATACATACGATCCAATCAAGTAGTGTGTTACTCTCTTATATCGTCTCTCACACATAGACTTCTTCCACAATCTAACAAGCTTGCTTGACTCTTCCACGAGCCTTGTATTATCCAACGGGTGAGCCATTGCCATCAACGTATTTCAACGATGCAGGCGATCAAGTGCGTCGTTGTCGGTGATGGGTGAGTAGACAAATAAAAATAATAAAGACCAAAGCAATAACAATAATAATCCAAATCAACGATCCATTTGAGCGAATTATCACTTGCATTCGTGTACACTCAAATATTCTGCTATTGAAGTGATGGGAATTAATAGAAATTAAATTATACAGACACACAACCTATTGGTTATGTATATATATACATTTATAAGTATATATACATATAGATGTATACGTACATTTGTATGTATGAAAATGGATATATAAATTTTATACGTGGACGCCCCCGTGGCCTGGAAGAATCTCTTTTACAAGCCGGGAGGCATTATTGCCTCTCTCTTTCTCTTTCTTTTACACTCAGACTCCTGCTCCTCTATGTCCGTCTCTACCTTTTATATTATACTAACTTTTGTGTGAAATATTATTCGAACTTGGACGCTCGGGCGTGGTGAAAATTTTCGCGGGCAAGTGTGACATTTGTTGTTTTATTTTTTTCCCATCCAATATGCCCAGTTACGTTTTCTAATATTCATTTTTTTCCCATTGATGTACTCCACTGAGGTTGGATTATGTAGGTGGAACTAATTGTTGGGTTATCTTAAGATGAATACTGTCTTTCTCCTCTTGTCCACACTTATGGCGCTATATGCATTTTATGCGTGTATTCAAGGTTGGAATTGGAAGAATGAGAATAAGACAGGGAGAAAGACGAAAAAATGAATAGTTGCAGGAAAAAAAAAAATGTTCTGTGTTAAATTTTATTTTTACAGAGCGGTGGGTAAAACATGTTTGCTCATCAGTTACACCACAAATGCCTTCCCTGGCGAATATATACCAACTGTATTTGACAATTATTCAGCAAATGTCATGGTGGATGGTAAACCAATTAATTTGGGATTATGGGATACTGCAGGTCAAGAAGATTACGACAGATTGAGGCCATTGTCATATCCTCAAACTGATGTATTTCTTATTTGTTTTTCACTGGTGAACCCAGCGAGTTTTGAAAATGTACGAGCTAAATGGTATCCTGAAGTACGTCATCACTGTCCAACAACGCCAATTATTCTTGTTGGGACTAAGCTCGATTTACGTGAGGATAAAGAAACTATTGAGAGACTAAAAGATAAGAAGTTAACTCCAATCACTTATCCTCAGGTATTTAATATTCTGCTATGCCATATTATTATTGTTAATATGAAGTAATGATGGTATCATAACCTATGTTTACAACTGATTGACAAGTACTCTGCTATGAACTTTTGGGACGGTGTCTGTACAAGTTGGAATTTCATAAAAGAAAATGGAGAAAAAAAACGAATTCATGATGATTAAGCATAGTCAATGTGAACTTTTTTTAATGAGACCACATAGCAAGTCTCGTTTTTTCCTTATCGCCTTTCGATTACTCATCGCTTCGACGTCAGAGAGCTTCAGTTAACAATTAAAGTTAGTTGAATGCTCTGGGATATACAGGCAATGAAATTTTCAGGTGGTTCCGATATTGATTCATAATTATTGTGTTTCCTACCTGATTCAACGAGTTCTCGAGAAGTTGTAACTGAATATTTTTTCCCCGGAGTTCATTGACCACTTGACTCAATTAGATAACCACAGAAAAAGTGTCATCTTTTGTCATAAAGTGATTAACTGAATGATTTTCTTCATTTTCCAGGGGTTAGCAATGGCGAAAGAAATAGGAGCAGTGAAGTATCTCGAATGTTCTGCTTTAACACAAAAAGGGTTGAAAACGGTATTTGATGAGGCGATACGTGCGGTATTGTGTCCAGTCCTCCAGGTAAAACCCAAACGTAAATGTTGTCTCCTATAATATTAATTATTCAAACCCAACGCCCGATCGACCTCGAGCGTGTGTATGTGAGAGTGTATGGTACCACCACCGCCGTGTTATTTTTCCTCCCTTTTCTCGAATCTGTTACCCCATTATTTTCGGAGTGGATGCACTCGTCGTTCGAAATGAAAATGACGACAATGACGATTTGATGGGTGAATGGCCTTCGCACGGCGGTGGTGTGTTGCCGTATTTCACATGATCTTTTCTCAACTATCATCAATCATCATAAACTATAACAACGGCGGGAAATCAACGCACAAAACGAGAGAATGCAGGTGAAGACGCAACTGACAACAGAAATCTCCTGATTGGTGACATAAGGAAGACATAAGGAAATGGAATAAATATATCAGAATGATCAAAAAATGAGAGAAACTACAGTTTGAAAGGGAAATATTGTTTCGTGGTTTTCGTTGGGTGCATAGAGTGCATTTGATATGAATCTTTGTGGTCATTTTTCCTCCAATTCTTCGTCGTAAAATTAATAGGACAGTGGGATTGAATGGAATCATTTCAGAGAACGCGGTAATTGAAATGGTGAATTTTACAATAGAGAAGGAAAAATGAAGCGATAAATAATAATCAAATTATCGTTGACATTTTCCATTATGACAACTAATTTATTGGATGAGAAAAACATGTTCAAATGCTGAGATACACTCGCGAAACTATACTTATAGATCTATAAATATGTTCATAACGTTCGACTGTGTTCAAACGTTTTTATTTATCGTATTGTCTTTTTAAATTTTTTTTCTGTGAAATCATTCGACTTCTTATAATATCAAATTGATGAATAATTGAATAAGCGAAAGCTGTTTATGCGTCGCGTAATTGTTGAATTGAACTCCAATGAATATTTTTTTTTGTTATTCAGTCGGGAAATTGTTTGTTTAGAGATGAAAGAAAAAAAAGAAGTGAAACTGTTGATGATTAATCTAATTATCCTCACGCACAACACGCGAGAATCGTGAATACAATTGGGGCGTAGCGTACCGAATATGAGGGAGAAACAATAAAGCAAGTGCGAGTGGATGATAATAAAGGAGCGAGTGTTCTCGTGGAAAACAATTAAACGAATAAAAAGAAGACGTATTATATATAGAGTGAAAAAAAAAACCAGAAAAAGAAGAAAAAAATACAGAATTTTGTTTGATTCGTCGTCCGGATGTTTGATTGAATGTATGTCAATATCGAATGAAAGAAATCGAATAGAGAGAATAACTAGCATGTACGTAAGATGATCAAATGCAGGAGATGGGAGACGATATAGTGAATAATTGTAAATAATTGCTGGAGTTCAAACTTATTCCTATTAATGTCATCATTGCGTACCGTGTAAGCCACTAATCGAATCTAAAACGCAAAGAGAATGAAAAGAAAAACTGAAAAAAATGGATAATGAAACAGATTTGAGGAAAAAAACAACACGTTAATTGTTTTTTATATATATATTTGAGTATATACGATTATGATACGAATGTGTGAGAACAAGAATAAATGAGACAAAGAAATAATGGGAGTATGTGAAAATTTGTCGGGCCGAAATAACTTTTTCCCTCGTATGCATTTTTGTAAATTAAAATTTTTATTTTTATTAATTCTACCGAAAAATAAATGCGGACAAAAAATCTCTTGCATTTATAACACGCATT
>JABMBR010012890.1:0-35869 GCA_018881525.1 Meteorus sp. PSUC_FEM 10030008 | reverse complement strand
ATAAATATACAATTATAGGTTAATTGTTCATTCGGATAATTGGAAGCATAATTGAGGAGATGATAACGAATGTATAAATAAGATCCTACATGTTCGGTTATCCGTGTGATTCGATTTGTTTGTTTCGAAAAAATTAAAAAATGACACACAGTATCAAAAATGGGAATGTATTTTACGTATTTCTCTTCTTTGCGACTTTTGTGACATTTTTCTTCGGTCGTTTCGTCTTCTTTTGAGGATGATGATCATCATCATCTTTATCATTGTCTTCATCATCTTCGGATATGTGATATTTAGCAATAATCTTTTCTCGAATGAATAATCCACGAATTAATCTTCGCCAATTTCCCCAAATCCTCTTCTCACGTTTTTCTTTGGCTCTCGCAGCCGCTTTTACTTGCTCTTCTTCCCATGCTTCACGCAAAACGTCTTCATATTCTTCACATACAACGTAACCTTGCGTCATTGGCATCGCGCCACGACCACCAAAATTGAAACCCACAACTGCTGCCACACAATCGATATTCAATTTCTTAGCAACTCTGAATAAACCCGGAACTGAAAAGTGAATTGTTGCGTTGATTAGAAAGAATTCTTTTCGTCTTGTTGATTGTTACCAAATTTCGTTCCGATTACTTACGATCAATGTGGACTGTTCCTTTAGGTAACATGCAATCCTGGAATAAATCAACGTTTCCATATTCATTACGTGGAACTTTTCCATCTTTTGCTTCCGGAGGAACATACGCCATTGTTTGCCACTGTCCAAACAATTCCAACGGTTGGTCCTTGATCATTTGTCCTGATAACTGTTCAAAATGCAGTTACAAGTTCAGTTTTTCACGCTTAAGAATAACATTCAACAATCAACTTTCGCAAAGTACCTTATCGTATTTTGGCATTGCTTTAACAATTTTATACGGATCCTGTGCTGGTTTAACAACCCGAGCCTGTTTCAACCAAGTTTCACGTGAACGAAGTGTATGAACGCAATGTCGGGAATAAATAGCTTCCCCATTTTTCAAATGTCCCAGTGGAACACATTCAGGAGGATAGAGAGCTTCGAACTTTAGTAAATGTCGTACTAAAGCATACAGAGGATGTCCTTTACATTCGCTGATAGATTTTGGAAGTGGTTGTTCCATCTCCCTACGAAATTCGTGAACAATCAATCATTAACCTCAAAATCGTTCTTTCTTTACCATACCTTTGCTCCAATGATTCATCCTCTGCTTTTGAAATCGCCGATTCTGCTTCTTTCCAAGGTGCCAATGTTTCACTCCACCATTTTTCATCAACACGTTGCTTTCTCGTTACAGTCAACCAGTTACTGCAGTAACGTCGAGTAACATCTTTCAGTTTTCCAAGGGAATTGAACGCAACTATGTACAGAACTGGTGTCGGCAGTTTTTTCTGTGAATATATGTTGATAATTAAATCGCAACGATTCAATGGAAGTGATGAACGAGTGACAGTATGAATAGTCTTACGTAAATTTCACTGACGCAATGAATTTTATCATCAGGTACACTAACACAAATCCAATTCTCTTCAGATTCAACATAAACTTCAACCCAAACATAATAATAACCGTTATCCGTAATATTCACGGTCTCATTCTCTAATTCAACTACAGGAGATAGAACCCGTCTATCAATAATACTTTCACGTTTTGATTTCTCAATACTACTGATTGGCGTTTTCGCTTCTTCAACTTTGACATTGTTCCTTCGACCTTTGAGTTTGAGTTTCGTCGTCTTCACCACCTCTTCCTCCTCGTCATCATCATCATCATCATCATCTTCCACTTTGAAATCATCATCTTCTTTCTTCTCAACCTTGGGCGCCGATCGGGTTTTCTTTACCGGACTTGCACTTGGATGCGAATCGCGGATTGTTCTCGAACGCAATTCTCGAACCCGCACCGGACTTTTGACGTTGTTGCTATTGTCATTCTTCTTATCATCGTCATCGTCATCAGATTTTGACGATTTCACTGAAATGTTGTGATCAAACTTTTTCTTCACATTCTCCTTTTTCATATATTTCGAGCGAAGCAATTCAACAGCTCGATTTTTCGCTTCCCCTGCTGCAATTCCAGCTGCTCGTTTGCTGTTTCTTGGTTCAAATTTTACAGGTTTCGTTTTATCATCACTCTCATTTTCATCATCAACTTTCAACTTCTTCTTCACCTTATCATCAATTTTGATCACTGGTTTCTTTCTCTTCCGTTTACTGCCTTTCTCTTTTTTTTTCTCTTCATTATCAGAAGCATCAAAATCATCATCGTCAGT
Source organism: Meteorus sp. PSUC_FEM 10030008 (assembly GCA_018881525.1). NCBI lineage: Eukaryota > Metazoa > Arthropoda > Insecta > Hymenoptera > Braconidae > Meteorus > Meteorus sp. PSUC_FEM 10030008. Next base: position 33,575 of record JABMBR010012890.1, on the reverse strand, counting down.
ACTCTCTTCCTTCGCGTTATTTTGCTTCTGATTATGAAACAAATCTTCATGTCTTGGTTTCAGAAATGGCGGACACAATGAAATAACAAGTCGACAATTAATTCCGATTGCTCTCAAAGCCGCGATATATATCAGCACCAATTCCCGATTATTATCAACTTTTTTATTCGTCAATCCATTGATCAATGAATTTCTCGTAACGGCAACGGTGTAATGTTCACCAACTTTTCTCCGACCATCACTGCTGAATTTTTTCTTCGGATCAATAACAATCAACTTCCTAAACCACTTGGTAAACTGTTCTAAATACTTCAAGTCCACACGTCCTTTTGGATAGCATTTCTGTGGTATCAACGACAGAGATATTGACATCACTTCAGGATCATTAATTTGTTTATTTAAATGAAAACCATGTGCTAACCAAAGCAACAAACCAACTTTGTGTATATAAACCTGATTACTTCTCAGACGCCGGTTCATCTTCTTACGCAGTTCATCGATGAGATCAACGCGGCCGCGTTTTTTTCCTCGATTAAACATCAGCTCAGATCCAGGCAAAGTTATATTCACACCCTCCTTAGGTATTGAATAATGTGACGATTCGTTCCCGGTAGTTTTATCATCATCGTCATCCTCCTCATCATACGATGATTGTGAATTGGATGCATCCAAATTCTTCTCACCTTTCATTAACAAGTCATTTATCTCATCAGACAAAGACTTACCTTTATCTTCCGTCTTTACAGGAGATTTGCTTGTTTGAATTGGTTGGTATGATGTCGATGGCGTTGATGATGTGTTTTTGCCATCGACTCGTTCTAGGTTTTTCGTTACCTGGGCAAGTAATGCTGAATATGATTTACACTCATCAGTGATGAAATCATCATTTGCATCATCATCGTCCGAGTCTTCATCATACTTTTTATCATTTCGCGATGATTTACTGACACTATTGTTGGCTTTCTTGAGGTTAGTCGTACGAAAAAATGGGCTATTGAGGTTTATTTTATCTGACGACTTCAAATGATCATCGATACTACTATCGGAGGAACTTCCGTCGTTATAATCCATCCTGTTTGTTATTCAGAATGTCGAAATGTTGTTCCTTTGTGAGGCTTGCATAGACGCGATCGCTTCTACCGTTTTGTATCCTCAACTTATGATTATAACCTTAAATACATTTTACCGCGCACATTGAAGTTGTTTACATTCAGTGCGTTCGCCTCTGCGCATGCGATGATGCAATTCATAGGAACAGTACATATCATCGCCACTTGGCGTCGCTTGTTTTTTAACGTCAAACGCGCACTCTGGACATTAATGAATGCGCCTTGATCAATTATTGTAATAAAATAATTCCCATCTCGAATTGCTGCCGATCAGACAGTGATTTACTTGAAAGAAAAGTCCGTCACAGCACAACTCCGCTGGAAGAAGAGACACCTCATGGCCAAGAGCTAAACTATTCTCACGTTTGAAAAATATTGCCGCCTTTACTCTTTGGTTCATTGAATAACATAAACAATAATGAACAACCTGAGATTGAGATTATTCAATTCATAAACTCACAATGCAAGATAGGCACAGACGAAAATCATCAATTTGTCTTCTTAAAGTTTATTTAAAAATATATGAATATGTTTACACGTATTTGTGTGTACCGATGAAATAAAAAATGTGATATGACAATAATAGTAAAGACATTTTCAGGTATATTGATAATAATAATAGTTCATATTCTCTACAAATTCAATTATCAACCATTGTCGTGTATATCAATAACAGAAATTCCACATTTTCAAATTCCACTTACTCTCAAATAACAAAAATAAAAATAATTCCGATTGGTGGGTAATTCATAAACAATTATCAATGTATAACAATCTAATAATTGTAGATTATATATGAATTTATAAATGATTATGAATAGTCATATATATTTCAAATTTTTGACGATGAAAAATAATATTTTGTTGCTCTATATATCTCTTACTCAATGTCGTTATAGTCATCTTTCTATCGTTAATAATATATCAGGTTTTATCTTTTTTTTTCCCTCCATGCTCCAGTTGTAAATATATATATGAAGTTACGGTTATTTCATCTTGATCACTGATTTCACGTTCTTCTCTTCTGCCTCCTGAAGTATCAACTTTCGTTACATATTAATGAACAATGAAAAATAATGATTATGTCGACTATTTCATTTAGTACTTGATTATATGTTTCATAATGTTTGTCATCCGAACATCACCCTACACAAATTTTGTCATAATTATACAAAAAATAAAAATCAAAAATATTGCTAGTTGTATTGAACTATCATTGATGCATATTTGCTTTCAGTTTCCTCATATGGATATTGATTTTCCTCAATTTGTTATTCCTATATAGACGTTATCGACTAGTGCTAGCTTCAAGAAATAATATTCATGTATTTCCTTCATGAAATATCATCTACAAATATAAGTGAGATTATGATAAACGTTTCTTCTTCATTCTTCGAATTATGGATTGAAAGATGGAAGTAGAAATAATTGTTGAAGTAGTGATAAAAATGAAGAGAATTACGAATCGTTGGACGGTGAAGTGATTGATTCGAGTCAAATTTGAGTTGAGAATCTTGGACGTGGCAAGTCACCGAATACCGCATCGCCATGGACACTTCTAGCAAGTGCTTTTATTGATGCGCGAATATTATGAGGATCTAGTGGGTCCATTGATAGCTGAGAACAGGAATGAGACGATTATTATCCAATATCTGAAGATTTGTCAGTTCATTTACAATTTTTTTATCTTCTGATCATGAAAATGTGCGATAAGATTGCAATCAAAGAGAAAATCTCACCTGGTCATCATCAGATTCTTGCATTGCTGCTCGTCGTTGGAGTGTTAAGAAGTTGGGAACACTGACAGGCAAAGATTTGGCCAATGTTGGATGTCCACCTCTTTGTCCTCGTGGTATGTGGATCCCTTCGTCTTGACCTGAATCTACAACATCAAGAATTGATTCATAAAACAATTAATCAGACAAAATTCTCTGCTTGAATCGAACATCCACCTTCTAGCAAGAAAATTTTCTTTTTGTATTTCAATTCAGCTCTTTATCTTCAATAAATGAAATACTCCTCTGTTTTCAAGATAACCTACGAATGATTGGGGGATAATTTTAGAAAGTGTTAGAAATTCCTCACATAAATTAAGGCCTCAGGGATTTCCCAATCCTTTACCTAAATTTTCTCGTATCAAGTAAAAAGTTTCACAATGAATTGAAGAATGTTCCCTCCCTCAATTTCTCAATCAACTACAAAATATCCAGAGATAAAAATAAATTTCCTTGAAAGAACCTCATGCATTTAAAAAAAAAATTCTTCAGCCATTATTCCATACCTTCAGCATCCGATTCCTCAACATCTGAAGTTGTTTCTTGGTCTTCAAATCTGACTGTATCATCCATACCCTCCAACGCAAAAATAGTCTCACCACAATCATGACGTTCAGTATTTTTCCCACAAATCTTTTCAATCTTCCTATTCAATTTATTCCCAACATTTTCCTTTCCATCCGTCACAGATTGTTCTCTCTTCTTCAAAATCCCACCAACAATAATATTCTTATTACAATTCCCAGTCTCTTCTTTATCAGCGTCATTTGATTTATTAGAATGTACTGATGATTGACTTGATAATTTCTCATTCCTCAATCTCACATCGATATTGTTTTCTTTATTATTATTATTCACCATCATTGTCTCCAAATCACGATTGCAATGATTATCGCAATTATCATCACAAACAATACGTGATAATGAATTATATTCAACATGAGCACGTTCACGATATCGTTCCAATAATTGATATTGTTCAGCCGTGAATGCTCTAATTTTTTCATCAACAATACCGGCTTGTTTTTGAATAGCTTGCTCCATTTGTTGTTGCAAATTCGTCAATGACAATTGAATTTTGTTCGGTAATTGTGACATAGAATATTTAGTTAATGTTAATGACGACTTTTTACCATCGATTTCGTCATCTTCACAATCCAAGCGATGGTAATCAACGATAATTCTGAATATCTCACTATAATTTGGATGTAATTTCAACTTTTCAATTTCTTCAATGGACGTTATCATATTTTTATGAATTAATACCAAAGCAGCTCCATGATTACGATGTACTGCATGCGTGAACATTGAACAATTAATACAACGATGAACACACCATAATCCAATATATTTATTTACAACTAATCCACATTGCACTTTATTTATTCCTTCCAATTCATTGACTGTTGCTAATGGCTGATGAAAAAATTCACAATAAGAGTCTGTATTTGTTAATAAATCATTTATTGTATCACGATCGAATTCTTTGAGTTCATTACCCCGTGTTGTTACTGACACATTTAAACATTTACATGTTATATACATGTTTGTTTAATTATTATTTGTATTCTTTCTTTACGTGTGTATGCACGCGCGTGTGTATGTATAATGTCGGAACAAAGACAAGTTCAGCCTACAACTCCGTGTGTTTGTGGTTCTTTTTCTCGTTCTTCCTCACTCTTTCACATAAGAATTCTCACTTTGTTCCTCTTCTTCCAATTACTCTTATTATTCCGAGGTTACACTGTATTGGATAAATGATAAATAAATGTTTTACTGTTGTTGATGTAGGTTATGTTTTTTTTTTATTTTGTTATTTTTTCTCGCAACTCTGTTTATTGGTTTTGTGTGTGATGTATATTTATATATGGATATTTACAAAATAATTCGCCGGATAAATTTGTATCGGGAGGCTTATATGGACTAAAAATAAATACACATATACATATTTGAGATTAAAGTGTTGATATATGTGTTTGTATATGTATGAAGGATTTTGGTTTAGTTATGTGTGTTGGTGGAAGGGGCGATGGACAAAGCAGAAAAACATGCGCACTAGTCAAATGAACGATTGTATGAATTGAGAAATATAAACACGAAATTGTTCTAGTTGTTGAAAGGACAAATATTTTATTAGATAATTGTTTTTTACATTTGGAAAAAACGTATTCTTGTATTCATTTATTTATGACAACGATTTTTTCAAATGTTAGTCGAGAAAATCGCGAAATATTTTTTATATAGACTGGAAGTTGACACCAACTCTCGCTGGTGGCCGGCTGAACGATAAATTGGCGCGCTATAGTGGTGTCCGTATGAATTTGAATTGCACATAAATGGAAATCTCTCTACATACAAATTTGACTGTGTACGAACAAATACATCAATCGATCGAATATTCTAACTAATAAACAATTGGAAGTACCAACGTTTCATTTGTATTATGAATTGCATAAGAAGCATCAGTATGTTGGATTGGAATCGATGATCGCAAATCGAATGTTGATTTTTCGAATGATAATGATCGATTCTTCCGATTCATAACCTCGGAATTCTGTTTTGTATTCATCGATACATAAAGTTTCGAAACTGATTTTTTTTCCAATTTCAAATTGAATGCAGATCAAATTTATGAAATAGAACAATGTCGACTGAAAAAGAAGGAAATAATGAACGTGATGATCATGATGAATATCAATATCTGGATTTAGTACAACGAATAATATCACGAGGGGTGAAAAAAAATGATCGCACTGGAGTCGGAACTCGGGCGATTTTTGGGCCGCAAATGCGATTTAATTTACGAGATGGTAATTCTTGTAACGGAATTATATCAACGATGAATAGAATTATCACTTCAACGAATTAATATCGACATATTTATCCAATTAACTATTCATTTGTAGGCGAATTTCCATTGTTAACAACGAAGAGAGTTTACTGGAAAGCTGTCGTAGAAGAATTGTTGTGGTTCATCAGTGGATCGACAAACTCACTTGAATTATCGGCAAAAGGCGTGAAAATTTGGGATGCGAATAGTTCGCGTGAATATCTTGATCAATATGGATTCAAAGATAGGAAAGAAGGTGACTTGGGACCAATCTACGGTTTTCAATGGCGTCATTGTGGTGCTGAATATACAAACATGGATGCTGACTATACTGGAAAAGGTTGATAAATCCAATCCATAATCAAGATACACCAATAACTCTTAAATCTTGAATAGGAATCATTTTTCTACTCTGTTCTTCAACAACTCAACAATATCGTCTTCTTCTGTGCAAGTTCAGACAAGTTTTCCAATCATTTTTGGGAGGGTTCTCCATCAATAATTATGAATATTTATGTATTTTTCATTTTTATTTCACATGCAGGTGTCGATCAATTGAAGGAAGTAATAGACAAGTTAAGGAATAATCCTGACGATCGTCGAATAATAATGTGCGCATGGAATCCAGTTGACATTCCAAAAATGGCTCTGCCACCGTGTCATTGTCTCGTACAATTTTTTGTTGGCGATGGTGAATTATCATGTCACTTATATCAACGCAGCGCTGATATGGGTCTTGGTGTGCCATTCAATATTGCATCTTATTCATTATTAACCTACATGTTGGCACATATCTCCAATTTGAAGGTTAGTTTCAACGATAAACAACTGTCCATCATGATAAAATTTCCTAATTTCAATTGATATTCCGCAGCCGGGTGAATTCGTGCATACAATGGGCGACTGTCATATTTACTCAACCCACATTGAGCCACTGACTCGTCAATGCCAATTGAAACCAAAGCCATTTCCAAAGTTGAAGATTCGTCGTGAAGTTAAAGAAATTGACGATTTCAAAGCAGAAGATTTTCAACTAATTGGCTATGATTCTCATCCAAAAATTTCATTAGCAATGGCTGTTTGAATTATCATCCAATTCTATGCTCAATGAAGCTTCCAAGATCTCTGAAGTGAAGGCGTATGGATGCGAAAGTCAAATCAATGCAAATCCAGTATTGTGATAATGTTAAGACAGTTGTTGGTACGAAATTATCATTCAGTAGGGTATCATATCATATTGAATACTCATTTTTCACCTTTCTTCAAGCGTTCGAACTACTCCAATGAATAAATGGGAAGTTCACAGTGAATTATTTTAACACATCCTGTACAACATTCAAATAAAATTCAACTTATCTATGTAATGTTCATTAACCTCACTAAACAACAAATGAATCTTCGATTCTAGTTCCTCTTTCCTTTCAATATATAATCTAATTATTTTTATTCAAAGTGCAGTAGCCTGTTACACATGTATTTTCTTTTTCGTATTCTCTCCATACATTCGCATCAATCAATCAACAAACAAATTGGAACAAGCCTGCTTTTGTTCATGTGAGAACAATCAAAGAGAAAAACTCTTAATTACAGTTCTGTTCTTGTTCCTATTCTACGTAAGAGATATAAAAGCAGGAAACTAATTGTCCCTTCATGATTTCAAATTATTTCAGAAAAAAACAGAACAATTGATTATTTCCTCTCTGTCTTCTTTTCTTCCATTCATTTATAATCGATATTTTATCACTACTCTTGCTCTCATCAATATTCCTTCATTTATTCATTTATTTATTCGTATTTGTATATATATCTGCATATATTTTTCATTCCTATTCCCATGTTCTTACTTGTTGTTTATATTATTTCATTATTAAAATAGAGAAGTGTTCAATCGTGTTCCGAAAAATATGTTCCCCTTCTCATTTTAATCATTCAACATTTTGAATTCATTAATTTTTTCATTTGGTTTCTTATTCATGTGCATATCCATATAATCGTATAATTAGTTTTTATTTCGCAATTTTCTTTCAGTGATGAGTAATCTACGCAAGTAATTTCTTCTATGCAATTGCAATCGCATAGATTTTCAAACCTGATTGAATGATTTACATCGATAAGAAATAAATTCTGAAGGAGAAACACTGGGCACTTAAAAAAAAAAACAATAAAAATTTCAAATCAATATCATAAACCCCCCAAAACATGAACCCTTTCTATTTCTCCATAAAAACACTCACTAAAAATTCAAATATTCTCCAAAGTAAAAATTAATTGTACATTTCCATATTTAAATGTGTTTCCAATTGCAAATTAGGTTATGTTCATTCCTCTGATCTCTCTTTCGCACTTCTTCTTATTATTATATTAAAAAAATGTATTACGGTAAGGGCTAGCACATTTGTACATCATTATTCGATTGTGATGTACTTAATTGATGTAATTGTTGCGTCACTGCTAATGTACCAGATTCGCTTACAGTGACAATAATCCAAATGATATCACCAAAGTATGATCCAGTTGTTGTCATCATTCGCCATTTACTTTGATAAACACCCAATTCACTTGGACTTGTTAGAACAACGCTCAATTCAGTTGTTTCTTTAGGTGCTAATGCTGGTACTTGAATTCTTGTACAATCACCCATTATAACTCCACTTGTATGCTGGAGACATATTCCATCAGGCCATTGCTCATTACCGGAATTCATAACGCGCCATGATTTTGAGAATTTTGTGTTTGGTGATACTGATTCACCCTCGCCAATTGTACTATCACACAGCAATGTCATGCACGGCAATTTGAATGGTGATTCAAAATCGAAATAGCTGCATATTGCTGCTTGTAAATTCCTGAAATAAAATGCGAGTAGAAATGGATATTGGACTATGATCTTGTGATTTGGTTAGCTTAATCAAGAATATTCATTAATATTTGAAAACTTTTGGTAAATTCCCATCAACATTGTGTGAAAGTTTGATATTGTTGATGATATGTAGAGTAAGGTTATGTTTCTGTTCTTTATTTCTTTCCCAATGTCATGTTGATTAGTCATCCAACTCTGATTACTATGCAGAATTGGAATGACTGTGAATTATCCCGATATAATGATAAATGTATAATGAGTTGATAATAACGTCAACATGAGATTACGCATCTTGATTTTGTTGATTATCGAACCAAATCAACTGGACATCTCATTGCTATGATCAGTTAGAAGAACTTTTAATTGAAATGGATAAACGAAACTATCAATCATCTACATAATCACGATAATGTGTAGTGATTATGTACATCAATGTCTCAAACTTTTCTTTTTATTTTGAATGTTTTTACCAGTTGTTCATGTCCAAGAAAAAGATGGCAGTTGCCTCGTTTAATTGGCTGCCAGCCAATAACCTTTGCAATTGCTTCACCAAATCATCCTTATCTGTCGTTCCCATACAGCTGAATTGTTGGAGTAGATTTTGGTCATCGAAGTCATTGTCGACATCCATCGTGTTGATTCTTGTATATACCTTTATATCTATATATATGTATGTATGCAAACTAAAGTTTGGTTATGTTTTATCTTCCGTTTTTGTAATAAACTTCTGTTGTATGATTTTTTCTCTATTGACGACACTCGGACTTTGAAAAATTATATATATTACACATGTATATACAAAAATGAATACACACCACCCGTGACACAATCCAATCGCGATATATTTTTTATTTTTACTTCGCCATTACGCAGAGGATACCAAAAAAAAAAGGGAACGAAAAGAAGAATAATATAGACGAGAATATATTTGATAAGATATAATAGTGTTATGAATCCTAATATATCTGTGTATACTGTTTGTTTTTCTCTCGTACTTTTCACCACGACGGAATTTCACATGTGATTGTGTTGAATATAGGTTACTCATGGATTTCCGATGACAAACTTGAATGAGTGTATGTGTGAGTCAGTAGGATGCCTTTTTCTAGTTTATTATCACACGTCTATATTGTCGCTTCCTGCCTTACCATGTGGTGACATGTTCACTCTACTTTACCATATGTCATAGTTAGTTATCGAGCTGATCCAATGGCGTCGCCATTGTTAGCAAAGTTGAATAATTCGAAATTTCACTGGAAGTTTACTCAGATGAATGAAATTCAATAGATAAATTCATATAATTGGCAGTAATTATATATTGGAATGCATGAGAATAGATATAAATCATATGAATTTTATTCCATCTGTAATAACTGGTCGATGGAATTGGATTTCCACATCTTAGATAAAGTTGATACTGACATAGTCGGAATGAAGAATATTATGACCGAACCTCAAAGTATGGCACAACCGCACATCGGAATGAAAATTGCTGGAATTTACTAATGGAATGTTAGTTATGATGATTACTATATCTTCGATCCGGTGGGGCGTTCAGATATCCTCAATAGAGATGATATTGCATTGACATTCTGGCGAAATGATTTTTCTATTTCAGATAATTGGACTTCTGTTCCAGAATAATAAATATTGAGAATATTATTTCTCCTTTGACTTTTAACAAGTTCAATAGCTGCTAAAATCGTCCTGTTAGTGATTCCATTACAGTATCGGAGATCTAGTGAAGATATGTTGGGTGCTCTTCTCATCAATTTTATGATCCCATCATCTTTGATTGAATTACACATGGTACATTTGAGAGTTATGAGTGTACTCGGAAAACAATCGACAACTTCATCGGTGAGTTCTTCCAAGTTTGATATTCTCAACTGTTTCAGCTTGGTCAATCCACTGATGGCGAATAATCCACTACGGCTCAGTTGAAAACATCCACTGATATCCAGAACATGAAGTCGTTTACAGTTGTTGGCAATGTTTATAATGTCGACGTCATTGATGTCACACAATCCAAGATTTAATCTATGTAAATTATTATTGTTGTCAATAATCATTTGCTTGATATCTTCCTGGAGAGGCTCACAATGGAGGAAAGTAAGGGCGTATAAATGATTGAGTTTCTTCATTGCAGCTACGATGTAATGTGAAGGGAAATTCGTACACTTCATCAATCTGAATCCTTCTAATGTTGCTGGTAGGTCACAGAGGAATTCGCCAGCTACTTTTTTCATATCACAGTCAGTTTCGAGAGAGAAGAACATCAATTTCTTGTTCCTACTGAGCAACATTGACAGATTTGTCGTATCTCCAGTAAATTCTTTTGAGTGTGAGTCGGAATGTTCAAACGAGATGAAGATCGCTCCAATATTCTCACAATGTTGAGCAACGGTGGCGAATATTGTTGGCAGCTCTGTAAGTTCATCGTTGGATTTGGTTAGATGAAAAAAGTTGATAGATGAACCACAGCATTCGAGAATTGGTCCCAGTTCATGGATACTTTCCACTACATATTTCTTATCATGTGGCCCAGAAAAAGTACATTTGCTGTGTTCACAATTAACTTTGGTTATGGGTTTCCAGAAGGGCTTGGATAATAATTCCCAACGGCTGCAAACTATTCAGAACTCATGTAAATGCCTGGATTTATAGTTTCTTATCTGTACAGAAGTTTTATTTCCTGATAATTCATCAGACGATAGCAAACCTTTTCGAGCATTGCTAAGATCATAGAGTGATAGATATTTGAATACTTCTTCTAAACAATCATCAATGAGGGTATTCATTGTATAATCTCCCATTTTTCATCGTTCATTCATTTTATTCAGTGTTTTTGGACGAAAGTACGAAGCCAAACATGTTAAAGAAAGATACATAACCACTTCATGCGAATATGTTTTCAATGCAACGCTTTAAATGCCGTCAAATTGGTCGATTCGTTTACATATGAACACATTTTCTCATATTCACGGGCAGTACAAGTGGGAGAAATTGACTTGAATTCACAAAATTGCCGAGTTTGAACATCTTTTTTTATTATTATAGGTGATGTCATTGACTGTCATTGACGGTCGCTGATGGGTTTCAAGTGCGTTCAGAAATCTCATCAGAGTTCTATCGAACCACATCGCAAATCATCCAAAACCCGATGGAATTTCTGCAAAGTGAATTCGATTAATTTCGTCCGATTAATCGAAGAAGTCGAATCCGTCAAGTGTGCGGCAATGCAGTAAGATGAGCGTTCCAGAAACCACATGAAATAGTCACCTACAGCTACCTTCAACATCTCGACTGATCTCGATCTAATACAACTTCAGACAATTGACTCCACCTTTCCTCCATTCCATTTTTGAATCTGGGCAACGCGATCACGTGGGTTCATACCTGTTGATCTTTTATCATTTAGGGATTTCGGCGATCTCATTATACCTGCGCTTGCTGCAAAATGTACAAGTTGTGTGTACAGAGAGTATATTATTTTCAGGTATTCTTGGGAATCCTCGTACGAGAGTACACGTCTACCACGGCTCTGACGCGGCTAATCCGAATTGTAGAGATTCCATTTAGGTATCAACATTATTCTTAATATGGAACCAATCGATGTAAATCATGATCGAACATATCAGGGAGCATTGGAATAAGAGAACTATCATGGCATTTTTGTTCAGATTGAACATTTTGGAATTGATAGATTCACATGAATGTTATATAGCATTGGTTGATGATAAATGCAAATTTGCGACCAAGTTGAATTCAACTTTAAATCAAAAACGTCTCAACAATAGTTTCAATGGTTCCCAAATGCTATCGTTTATATATTAATTTGTTGATAGTTAATTACACGATGAATCCAATCGCTACACGAGTTACCAATTTCGTAGCTTATCATCCATTTCAATTATGATGAACGACTGGATGAAACAAATGTAACATGTTATCACCAATCGACAACTAATTGAGAAGTCATGATGATCAAATGCATGCCCGAAGGGCGAGTGTTGTTGTCGTTGGATGTCCAAATGTTCGCCTGGTTCAAAGCTTTGATAGGAGGAACGAAGCATCAAGAATTTTCACATGATAGCTTCATGATCACGTAATTGGATCAATAATGTGGTAATTTTTCAAAAACATCTAGTCACAATGTAGGATAAGCTTATGTGTCCTATTCCATACTGGAGAGATGGCAAGGTGACAAACAGTCATAAATGGGAGGTACAGCCATTCACAGTTTATTTGGAAAAGACAAGCACCAGATTTCGTTCACACGTTCACATTAAAAGAAATCGGTTTATCAATATCTATTTACTAGAACCAGGTGCTTCGGCCATTCCAAGATGACATCGATCATGATACTTCTCTGCATCATCATCTTCGTGAATGCATTCAATATCTCCATGACTACGTCTTCTCCAGTGGTGTCTTCCAAAGTCCCAGAAGATTTTGAAGTCATATTCGTCACTGCAGTATGTTTCTCAGACCTATGAATCATTCCCAAGAAAATCACAACGTCCATAAACCACCATCTATTCAAGCGATTGAATTCGATTGTTTTAGGTATTTCGTCATGGAGATCGCACCCCAGCTTTTTTTTACCCAGGTACTCTAACTACATTGGAAGATATCACTCCACCAGGATTTGGACAAATTATACCCGTAAATGTTTTCTGAAATAATCTTCGCATGTTGCGATCGTGAATTGATCATAATTGTCATTTCAGGCCGGGAAGGAACGATCGCGACAATTGGGTTTAGCACTTCGTCAACGCTATGATCATCTCTTGGGCGATGCTTATAGTCCTCATGGAGTAATCGCTCGTAGTACTAATGTCAACAGGACGATAGAAACTTTGTCAATTGTTCTCGATGGTTTATATCCGGGCGAGTATTCAATACCCGTTGAAATCGTTCCGCCAACGCAAGACTTCTTGTTGATACCTGTGTATCACACATGGTGAGTACGAAATTTATTTTGTTTATAAGCTGTCAATGAAATATTGAATTCCATTTGAAGAAAAATAACAATTTTCTTCCAGTAAATTCCGTGAAGAACTTGAGAAAATTCGAAAATCGGAAGTATTCCTGGCAAGAGTCAATAAATTTGAACCTCTCAGACATTATCTTATTCATTGGACTGGATTCGAATACAAAAATATATCGCAGATGTGCCGTGTCAATATAGAGCAAAAATCAGAAATAGCTTCAGGACTAGAACTCCCTGTCTGGGCACGAAATGAATCCATCCAGCAACAATTGGTAGACTTGACTGCACTCGAATTTCACGCCTTCAATTTCAATGTCAATTTACGAAGGTTGAATGGTGGTAAGTTGGATGGAATTAACATTACATTTCTATAATTTCTTCCTTCATCTCATCGTTTCATTATAGGGATAGTCCTCAGGAATATAACTGAAACTATGACTGGTATCGTGAATGGTACAATAAAAGACGGAAGGAAGATTCAACTCTTCAGTGCTCATGATATGAGTGTTCTAGCTTTGCTTTTGACGATTGGTGTTTCTCATCCACATCAGCCAGAATTCTCCAGTTGTGTTATGGTTGAATTGCTACGGAATCGGGATAGCCAGCATTTCGTCAGAGTAAGTCATTGTAATATTATGACTGAAACCACTTGAGCATAAAAACTCATGCCGTAATTTTTAATGTCTCCAATGTTATTATAGAAGTGATTTTTCAAATTTATGAAATTGTTCCAGGTTCTTTATTATTTGGGAATTCCACCAGAAACTAAAACTCTCCACATTCCTGGGTGCACTGATCCTTGCCCACTTGAGACATTTATTCATTTGATGCGACATGTGCTCCCAACAGATCAGGACATGATGACTGATGATACATGTCAAGGCAATCATCGATTTGAATAGAGAAGTAATAAAGTTAAAAACACTCTGCCACTGTATGAATGCCAATCACCTATTAACCGATTAAATGTGTGACGAAATTCTTGATATCCTCAACCATATTGCAATACAGCGATACATCAGGTTCATGGAAATGTTTCAGGCTCTTTACTAAATAAGGATTCCACCAGTGATCACAATCGTTCAGATTCCTGGATGCTTCGACCCTTGTCCATGTGAAACATTCATGGACTTGATGGAAAATGTGATACCGACTAATGATTGAACTATCACTGATGCAGAAGAAGTTGACTTTGATTGAGTAATTTGCGGACGTATAACAATAGGAATTCATTAATCAAACGATTGCTCATATGATCGATAAATCAACTGTTCGAACAGATTAGGAAAAATTATTATGCTTAAATTTTTGGAAAAGTTCATCATATCAATATACAATCTTCACTCGCAACACCTCTCTTATCACATCCAATTCCTCACAATGAAATAAAAAGATTGCGGCAATTCGTTACAAAATTAGGAGATGTCAATGGTGTTCCTGGTATCAATATGCCAGGGAATTCCTACTGGGTAACTCGAATTTATTTATAGATGTGAGGCACATCACTAACAACTCAACAATGTTTCCAATAGGAAATAAATAGAACTGTTATTTTATATGTGTAGATGATTTAACATCGAGTGGGATTTCTCTACCGTATTTTTCAATTGAATTGATAAAGAGACAATCGTTCGTGGTTATTAGAAAATGATTATGACTTGACACGTCATTACTTTGTCCATCGCTTACCCGTGGCTGGATGGGAAACTATTCATCTGATCAAAGCTCTGATATGATAGACAAAAGATCAATATCCCTCGCACAATTATTTTGTGATGAAGTTATCAAATCAGCGATAACTATGTGGCAATCTGTCTGTAGAACCAAACGTCCAGAAAAAGTTGTTAAAAGCTTACGTGTCCTATTTCAATTTGCACAGGTGGAAGAGTGACATGTTGGTTTTTGTGAGGAATAACTCGAAAACTGTCTGAGAGCAACGTAATAGAATCATCGCAACAGATAGTCCAACTATTTCAACATGCGATCGAGCGTGACAACCCTGTTCATAATTGTCTTCGTGAATGCGTTCATCGACTTCACGACTGCGACTTTGCCAGAAGTAACTTCTGAGCTCCCAGAGAATTATGAAGTCGTATTCGTTAGTCCAGTAAGTCTTCCAATGCCACAAATCATCTTCTAACTATCAATTCGAAGACATTGAATTTGATTATTCCAGTTATTCAGACATGGAGATCGTACACCAGCAGGATTCTATCCTGGTACTCTAACTACAGTTAAGGATATCAATCCACCTGGAATCGCACAACTCACACCTGTAAGTCTTCTCTGGAATGGTTTGTATATGTAACGATTGTCAATTGATGATGAATGTCTTTCAGGGAGGAGAAGAACGCGTTCGACAATTAGCTAATGTCCTTCGTCAGCGCTATGATACTTTCTTAGGGAAAACTTATAACCCCAGAGAAGTAATTGCTCGCAGCATTGATGTCAACAGGACAAGGGCGACACCGTCGATTGTTCTCAGTGTTTTATATCCTGACGAGCGATTGATACCTGTTTACACTGCTCTTTTGACACAGGACATGTTGATGAGGTCTATATATGTTTCAAAGTGAGTTCAACGTTCTCTTTTTATATTTCTTAGGGCAATCCTACTGAATTCTATTGATGAAGTGATACAACGATGAACTTTTCAGGAAATACCGCAGAGAATATGAGAAAGTGCTAGAATCAATAGAGATGAAGGCGAAAATCAATAAATTTGGGTCACTCAGAAGGGACCTCCTTGGTTGGACTGGACATGACTATAAAGATATATATGAAATGTGCGAAATTTATCATGATCAAGTATCAGAGAAATATTTGGGACTGAAAACTCCCGACTGGGCACTTAATGTTTCAGTCCAACAACAATTGAAGGATCTGGCACTACTTAGCTATGAAACTTTCAATTACAATGTTGTCCAACGACGATTGAATGGTGGTAGGTTGAGTGAGACTAATGCCACATTTCTCGTCGTGTTTGATGATTCATATTCATCACAGACTTTCATGCCCCTGTATCATTCTACGGATGATTCTTCGAAACATCACAGACACTATGACTGGTATCGCTAATGGAACAATCAATGACGGGAGGAAGATTCAACTATTTGGTGGACATGAAGACAATATCGTGCCCTTTCTCATAACACTTGGTGTGTTCGAACCACACGTTCCTGCATATGCCAGTTGTGTTATGGTGGAGTTGTTGCGGAATCGAAATGGTGAACATTACATTAAAGTAAGTAACCCCAATTGAATGTAAACAACATTGTTGTCGAGGACTTGCATAGCGGGATTCCAATGTCCTCAATCGTATTCCGAGAAAGATTATCCAGACTTATAAAAATATTTCAGGTTTCTTATTATTTAGGAATTCCATCAGTTATCACAACACTTCAGATACCTGCATGTACTAATCCTTGCCCACTTGAGACATTTGTTCAATTGATGCGAGATGTAATACCAACTGATAACGAAATCGCTGACAATGATCTTCTCAGCAGCCGTTGAATTGTTTGCTCAAAATAATGGAAGTCGTAATTTTTGAATAATTCGAATCGCTTCCAATTAAAAACAAAAATAATGATATGATCATTCAAATATTAGGAGGTTTTGTGTCAGATCTCTTCCATCTTGGTTAATCTAACTCTAGTTGATCTCAATTCATTCGATATGGAGTCATTGGGGTGGAAATAATTCCGAAACATAATGAAACGATTGCCATTGAATTAGTGAGGAAAGTGGGGCGTTTCAGGCAGGGTATGATGAATATTTCATATTTGCCGCCGAAATACTACAACGTATGTAGTTCTCTAGTTTACCGTAATTTATGAGATGCGCAACTCCATTATTTCCAATCGCACTTTCGATTCATCATATTAGGTGTCGCTCAGTGACAACTGAGCGATACTGGCGCCAGATTTTTGAACTAACTAATGAACAAAGTCCCATCACTACGCACTACGCACTGCGCATGTAAATTATGGCCGTCCAAAAAAACGCACGCATCCATATTCAAATCGAATTTATTCGCGCCGATAGATCATGTGACATAATCGGCCGATGGTGATCGGTAGAGACGCCATTCAACTCATTGTTGGACAACATCACAATCCCTCTCAATTAGCACTCGTAATCCCAAAACAATCAGGCATCTTCATGTCCTTATTACAGTTACGAACAAGTGAGTAATTATCTTAACCTCAAAGTATAATAATTAACTCATTATATTAAAACGCAAATCTTTTTATATTTCATACAATTCGACTGTTCGAATGCACATTATCATATTATCGTATCGCAAGTACATTCATTTGATATACATGTATACATCTCTATGATATCTACGAACGCATACGTATATACACGTATACACAGCATATTACATCAAAAATATAAGAAACTAATCGCATTACATTTGTGCAGGTGTGATTTCAACGATTTTCTGATACTTGTGTACGTATCAATACGATAACAAATCTTGGAGAAAAAAAAAACTGAGGGATATCGTCGCTAACGCGCAAATGACCAAGGAGAAAGAAAGTATAAGAAGCCAATAAATATTTATTCAAGCCCGAATAAAGTGAAACATAATTAGACATGGAAGATTTACCAATAATGCGATCGTTATCACCGAATGCGATGGAAAAATCAATCAGGAGAGCACCTAAATCCTTTGAGGTGAGTGGAATTTAAATTCATATTCAATTTTGATGTCTATTTCATGGGAAACAAATTTGATCATCGTACAACAATGTTTGATATCGAAGTGGATGACGTCAATGTGCTGACGCAGAGATACATTCTATCAGTGTTATACGCAGGTTTGATGATTGTGTTGGTTCGTATGTGAGGACTGGACTCGAATGTGTATACGTTGCAACAGAAGGTTGAATGAAGATGTATGTGAGGATATGAGTTGATTCGTGAGAGTATTATTCAAGTCTAATGAATAACTTTGTACGGTATAGTCACACTAATTTATGAGTTATTCACAGAATTTCTCTTTTATGGGCTCTGCTGGTCACTAAGCCATTCACATCAGTTTCTCTACTATTCTCATATGCATATTACGTTGATACTCGGATGCTTCTGATCGATTGAACACACTGATTGCTGATCCTGTGCAACAGGTTTCATTTATTACACGCAGACAGTTTCAATTTATTCGGTGACTTTGATAATCATTGAGGTGAGACGATCTTGGATCTTATGGCTGAGTTACTTGAGGATGAATTGTTGGAAGATGTTCAATGGTTTTAGATTGGGCGGAAATGTTGATTATGGGTTCTTGATAAATTGGACTTTTTGGCTGTCGTAAATTGTGTTTATGATTTGTTTGCATGGGTAGAGAATTATTTTCTGTTTATTGAGCGTAGGTAGATATCTGATGATGAACATTATCAGACGTTGATATTGTGATTAGGATTGGTAAACATTTTGTACGTGATTATTGTTGTAGATGAAATTAGATATGATGTTGCGTGATGTGATGAGAGTAATATCGAAGTGAAAGATTGATGTGGTAGATGAGATTGAACGCAATTATTCATCGTTTCCTTATCGTTGAACGGAGGACTTGTCGGTGTCAATTGATTTCTAGGTTAGTCAGAGTGTTCTTCTAAATTTAATTTTCAAAATCCCACAACTACATTGTTAAACAATTTTCCCAATCAAAATCAAGCGAGTAATCAAATTCAATCACTGTGATTACACACAAATAAACAATAATTACGATTCTATGTTTTTACATAATCTCTGAATGTTGCAATCATGTCGCTTAATAATTCATGTTCATTAATGAGAAGGAAAAAATGATTTACACATCATCAACCGTGCAATGAACAAAAAAATATAACAAAAAGACAAAATCAAACTTCCCGCCAATGATGATATTGGGACAAGGTCCATTGACGACCAACCACAGTGCACCAAGTTGGAAATGTTCAGTCCATAATTATTACAATGTTGCCAGAGCGACATTGCTGAGTCACACATATATCAAACCACACGCTCAACAATCTTTTTTTTTCCACACACATCAAAACTTCAATAGTCATCCACTTGACTGTCTGCAACTAGCTGCGTATTGGAATAAACGAAACATAACCTCGAAGGATATTGAATAACAAATAACAAATTGTATATCTCTCAATAATAATTCAAAGTTTCAAAATAATATTCAAAACATCAATCAATTGCCACCATTTTGACAATATCATATATGCACAATCACAAACACCTCACAAACATTCCAAAATGGCGTTTTATGTGTATGTATAAGTGTGAAACCCAAATGATAACAAAAATTAACTGTTGAACATATTTGGAGTATTCACTTTGTTATCAAATTCGATAAATGGATGAATAAATGTCTGAGTAGCTACCAATATTTATTCACAAAGGTATTGGTAGGTAGCAGTAACAATAAACTCTATTAGTGTTTGTGTCAGTTTTTTCTACATCAAGTGTAATTATTAACAAATTTAGTGACAAATCATTTTTACGGAACGAATTTCGAAGTGAACAACAGAAAAATGATATTCGGGCATCTTCTTATGTATTTAAATTGACAGTTAATACACAAAATGGCGGGATGTTAGTGATGCATACTTGGATTAATAATAATAGTGAAATTAATCTGCAACATTTTAAAAGTAAACCATCTGATTGTTTCTCGTCATCATATTTTGTTCATTGCGATTATTGTCTCATCAATGAGTGAATTTTGAGGTTGTGTCACAACCATATAAACTTGACGTGTTACTGACCTACAATTTGGAATTCGGAAAACACCACGACTCAACATCATTCGTCTCAATCAGTCGGTCCAAGTCAACCGAACAGCATCATCACACAAAATTCACAGTTTCTACGAGAGATTACAATTGACTGTTGTTTATTGCATCATGCAAGTTTGAATACCTATGACGAATACTGTGTGTTAGCTGATCAGCTGGTCCCAAATTACTTTGTAATCAACTCAATCGTGAACATTTCACAATACGGAAAACAACGAAGGGTCGAAATTAATCGAAATTGATCGATGAAAAATAAATGATGCAGGAGTCATTGACATCCAGTTCTGTTTCATGACTGTATAAATCTGTGATGAACATGATGTATCTTCTATTCGTACTTAATATCATGTCTGATTCTTTGTGACGTGAAACAAAAGAAGAAACAAATCTGAAGAGATATTTTTCTGAAGTACGTTTGGATCCAATTGACAAACAAATCGTCTGTGATAATAAGATAAAATATTGGACAATATAAAAAGAAGATAAAACGAAAGCAGCAACAATGTTGGGGCTCAAGAAATTGTATCGTGAAGAGTTGTTGCAACTCGCTTTATTGCTATCGCTTTTACGCGTGGATCCTGAATCATATCTTGGTTTGGATATACAAAGAATTGGTGTTGGTTCATTGGATATGAATAATGGATCTGGCTGGCATACGGATTCACACACAATTGCTGTCCATCGACCATTTTATATTCATCCTAAAAATCCTGATTCGATGTTATTGAACTATGAGAGAGATTTGTTTGAGGAGTTGAACTCTCTTGGACGTTATAACAGAATGAATTCATCGCAGAATAATATTCATGCTTATTTGTTGAATATTGATGACAGTGCTGGGAGAGATTCAGCTGTTGCTGGACCAAGTGTTCGTGTTTCGAGTGATTTGGAGGCGAATCTCAGTCCGTCTGATCCACCAACTGATGGACAAACAAACGTACCAGTACAAACAGCTGAATTGACGCAAGAGGTAACCAAATCGATGATTTACTTGGTCTCTCTCGTAGGAAAATGCTGCATGATGATATAGATATCGGAAGAGGATCGCATGATCTTTGTTGTCAGTTGGGTTTGGCTCCAGAATGATTGCGTGTGAAACGCAAACGCAATATTTTTTCTTTTCTGGCAACAAATCAACATTTATCGCATTCTATGAAATATATTCGGGACATTGTTGATAATTCTGATAATCTTGTGAAAGAATGATCAACCAACATTTCAAAAAAGGTCCATCTGGTGCTATGGTTATTCAATGATTCTTTCCACAATACTTTGGCCTTGTACTTCATATTGATGTCCTCCAGGGACTTCACTAGTTGGTAGCATGAGCAAATGTACAAATGAGAATATTGACTTTTTTACATTCAATACTTTGTCCTCTGTGTTGCATGTATAAGGGCAAAGTCCAACATTTCATGTTGCTATTTCTTCGGTTATTTCTTCAAATGTTTAATTATTCAGAGACTTTGGAATATTTTTTTGTTTATCGAGAATTTTTCAGTTCTTTTTTGTGATTTCAATGGTGCAATTGACCCATGACATTTCCATTCGTATTATGGATAATGTAGGTCAATGTATCGGCATCAATATATTCAGTTATTTACATTTATTCAATTAGTTTTGTCATGTTTTCTTCCATGTGTTGATTATTTAATTGAACTGTGTGGAAATCATTGGAACTCAGCTCACTTTTATCCGTTAATGGAGAATGGTAATTGTTGTCGAGTGAGATTTCTATTTTTAGAATTGCATTTTAAGGATAATAAAATAAAATAATAAATAGAACAGAAATAAGAACAAGGATCAATTATATCAGTCGATTCTTTTTTCTTCATATTTTCGTTCATTTTTTTTTGTCTCGTTGTTCGTTGGTATGAATAGATACGAAAAATTGTGGCCATTGCAATTGAGATTTCGTTCTGCGTGCAATGGCCTCGATTACAAAAATAATTTTATATTAACGAGTTGTTTCGACGAACAGGAGAAAAAATATTTTGGTAGAAGAAATTCGCAGATTTAACGACTGTGACATGTGTGCTCTCATTTTTTATTGATGCTCGCTTGATTTGTTCTATTCGAGGTCGAAATTTGTTTTGTAATGTCGTTATTTATGACATTCCTTGTGCAAAAATGATCAAATTGTTGTTTAATTGTGATTTAATTATCAAACACTTTTCTCTCCCATCAATTTTCAATCTATTTTCACATTCCCACACTTGTTTTCATGTTTTTCTAGTCATTTATTTTTATACCACCTTGGCATTGGCATTTTGCCTTTGTTTATGTGATGTGTGTTAAATTCGGTGAATTTTATTTCAATGACAAAGACAATGAGTCGTGGATAGCGCAAGGGAGTATAGAACACGTGTCAGGTCGATGGACGTTACGACAGAGACAATTTCCTTTGTATTCAAATATTGAAATCTCTACAACTTGAATTGTTGAAAATTGTTTGAGCACCATCGTTTGCAAATGTGATGGAAGAAAAAAATGGGGAAAGCGATATTTTTCAGAACGCGACCTTGTTATGTTTTTTTTTTATTTTTATTATTTAGTTGGTGTATTATTTTTTCTTCTACTTTTCTCTCTTATCGTGTCACTTCTATTTATAGTGCTATTGGAGAATGTTGTTGCAATGTACTTGAACGTATTTGGTGATGAATATTCCACCTGGTTGAATCAATTGGACAGTTTGTTGAGGTTCATTTCTAAATCTAGTCGCGTTGTTTTATTTATTTATGGAGGTTTCAATTACTTGGACATTTTTTTATTTTTCATTGATAGAGCAGAGACATTTCGCGAGCTTCGAAGAGGATTTGTCACCTCAGAAGAAGTGAAAAATATGAACGCGACACGCACAACTCATTTATAATTCAATTGACCTACCCATGTGACGAGTCCATGTCGGAAGGAATATTTTTTATTTATCGTTCTCGATCATAAATTTACATTAATCACCATTTAAGAACAGTATGATAATGACAACCTCGCTCACATGACCCTTATTGACCATACTTGAAATGGAAAAATGACAAAAAAAAACGATGGAAATAGAATAGAAGAGAAAAAAAAAATGAAGAAACAATTTGAATAAGCAATTTTGATTGTTTGGAAGCGTTGTGGGTTCGTAAATGCGTTCAGTATTGATGTGTCAACCGTTGTGTCTCCGTGTGTGTGTTTAATTATTCTTCATAATTTTTTAATTGAACAAAAGTTCAATAAATTTGTTCATACTATGGCGAGGAAAAAAAAGAAATATCCACGAATGATTTCGGTGTTTGTTCCAGACGATGTAATTTTCATTTTATGAATTTTATCTACTTGTACTTTCTATTTGTTTCGAAGTTATTAAAAATTCTGTTCACTATGAAATGAAACACAGGAATTTTGTTTGAATTGGCGGAAAAGTTTCGTCGCGCAAATTGTTTTTCTTCAAAATTCTTTCCGTGATCTTTGTCTCGATCAGAGAAATAAATAAATTAAAAATTGGAAGACACAGTTGAAGGTTGAATGTGTATAAATTTGACGTTGCTGCGTCTTTGGTAAAAATAACTTTTACTCACTGTACCAACGTGAGTGCAATAGACTGATAACCTCGTCGACTCTTTGCGTATGAGTTTGAGCACGCAAGGTCCACTATGTCTAATATAATTCGTAAATTTGTTATCTAAATTCGCATTACCTTGAAATATTCTCACAGACGTTAAAAATAAGAAGAAAAAACAACAAACAAGAGCGAAGTAAAATGAGAATGAAGATGATGAAATTGTGATTGTTTGTTTGTCGTCTTTCTATTTTATTTTTCATTCATGAGGGCAATCACAATATTTACCTTTCAATTATCTTTCGTTGATATCGATTTTCATTTTCATTTTTTCTAGGTGTTACGTATAAAAATGAATTTCCACCTTGTCTTGACTGTTAGGTTAAATATAAAAACGAAAATGATTATTTTTGTAGCGTTTGAGTGTTATCACAATTCTAATATTGTGCAGTGTGATGATAACGGTGTGAAATAATGAACGATGGTAAAATATTTATGATTTTCTTTATTTCGATTGTCTAAACATTTTTTTTTTATATTCATCAGTTAAAATGATTGAAAAGTTTATGAATTATCTCAAATTTATTTGAACACGTTTTCCACAGTTATTTTTTCACATTCTCGAAGTTCACAACAATGTTGTTCACTGTTTGAGGATATGTTGGTTTGATTGACAATACTTCATTCACACAAGTTCTCAATGTTATCACAATTCTCATTTCATTTACTTTACCGATAACAACTGCAAAAATTCCTAAGAAAAGGTTTCGTTATCAATTTTTATGTCTTCGTGCAATTTTTTTTTGCCTCTGGTGCCCTCTTCATTTTCATATCATTTTTCTATAAAACGTCAGTCTTCATACACTCATTTTCATTTCCAATTTCTATTTTTATCATAAAAATTTTAATATTCCAAAGACTTACAAACAATTGAATAAAAATTCGAGAAAAACCGCAATTATTCATCGAATAAAAATGATTTTCACGTCATTTCCCGAAATAATATCCTCTTTTTTTTTTTTTTCCTCCTATTACCAGTGACAAATGACTACTCAGCATTTGCGTGACACACGTTTCCAAACGATTGTGCAACACAATACTCGATAATAACATCAACCGTTCATACATCCACACAAAACGACAAAAACAAATAATTTAATCTTCCCCAATTTTTAAATAATCCAATTTCAATAATCCATTCCACAATAATTCTCCCCTTCACAACCATCATAATCCAACAAAATCTCATCTAACGACATTTTTAAATTGAATTTTTCCGGTGTTCAATATTTTTCATCTTCACGTCAACATTCTTCCATTTTCATATTCACATTGAATCATGTTCTGTAATTGTGATATCTCTTCGCTCATATCAATTCAAACACACATACACACACACACACACACACACACACACACACACATATGAATATTCTTCTCTTTTATACAATTGTGATATGATCGTGGCGCTGATCCTCTTCGATGGCTGTAGTTTGTCATAGCAGTGTCTAGTCAGACATAAGCACACATTCAATTGGAACACGCGCTTTACCAAAGCCTATAGACACTATTTTGTTTTTTTTTTTTACCATCTTCGTTTTATTCCAACTCTGTGACTTCATTTAGTGTTAAATTATTCTGTTTATTATTATTGAACAACCTTTTTTTCTCACCACGCGCTTCTTATTCGTGTCTTACCTTTTTGTTTATCTTCACGCGTTCTTCAATTATTCAAGAATAAAAAAAGGAGACACAACGCGAGTGACGCAAGGTTATTGTGATTAAATATTGTTAAATTAAATCTACAGATGGATATGTGAATTTAAATATAAATAACGGATGAGTGAAATTTTTTTTCATGTTGAGACATTTTTTATTTTATTTTTGGATTATTTTGTTGCTTCTGTCATTTACCATGATAAATTCAATGTTGGAATGGTAAAATGAGTGTGAAATTGTGTTGGATTGAATATATTCTCTATCTCATCGCTACATTGTGAATATTCATTGCATCATTTCATGCAACATGTGTGAAATATTCTGATTATAAATTGAAAATTGGTAAATGAATGGCAAAGAGAAAGAGGAAAATATGGAAATTTTTCTTCTCTCAATCCTTTTTTTCTTTTTCGCGGATTTTTCTTAGCATTGTAATTGTGTGGTAATATTCCATCGTTACGTTATGCGCAATTGTATATATCTCATGTTCCATCAGTCATTTTTCCAATGATATTTTAATCGGTCGTACGATTTTTATATTAATTTACACAAATTATTTGTAATTGGATAACGTAATGGTTTCATTTCTATATGTGGAATTGAAGTAGAAATTGTCGAGTTGATCCGAAAATTTAATTGATGCACAATTCAAATCGATTGACAAATAATCTTTGTAGATAAAATTTAATATCGCACGTGATTGTATAGAATTAATTTTTTATTTTCTCTTTCTTTGCTAAAAATTAACACGTAATTATAATTTGAATTCATTAACCGACAATTGTTAAACGTATTTCAATACACAATTTATTCAATCGCAAGACATTGTGAACAATTTCCATTCACATTATCGTCCGTAAAATTTTTTATCCACTTGAGTCAATTCATTGATATTCATAATTGTCAGTTGCAAGATGTTTCACAATACAACTGTTCTCCATTATATTTTCTGTTGGTCTATTCAACGAAAAATTCAATCATTCAGTTATAATATTCCGTGACAAATGATTTTATTCATTTTTATTATTTGAAAACTCCAACAGAGAAGTATGCAAAATTGGTAATCGAACGATAACTATCGCATGGTAAATTTCGTGTATCATCCTGTATTTACCTTATCGGTTAATGCTATCAAACTGTTAAAAAATTACTTACGGTCGGTAATGTAGTAAACTCCTTGGTATTTCTAACAAATTTCATCAGGGAGTCAATTGACCCTTTCTTTTTGTCTTTTTTCATAATAAATTAGTGATTAAATGGATAATTGAAGGGTTGAAGCAGGAACAAACAGATTCGAGTCTCAAATTCATCATTCGTTGATGTTCAATTTCGATGGTCCTACCAAAACTAAATGAGAAATCGAAAAATGGTCATTTGTCACTTCTCCTTCTCTCTCCGCATTTATTTATTTTTATTCATAGACCACCATGGATGTTGGTGTGTTAACGATGTTGAATGATCAAAGATTACCATAAACACCTTAACCACCCTCTTCACGGTTGTTTTCGATAGTGAAAGAAAAGAAAGGAGAGAAAGGAGAGAAAGGAGAGAAAGAAGAGAAAGAAAAGAAAATTTGATGTATGCAGACGTACACAGTGAGGTTGTCGCCGCGCAATGTCTCCTTTTATAATGCCCAACGCGTCTCAGAGACGCCGCACAAAGTGACTAATGATCCTTTTGCTTGACGGCATCAATTCGTGTAGAGGAAAATCAACGAGAATGCGAGAGGACGCGGTTCTTTTATTATTTACAGTCTTTCCGATATGTCAGACTGAATAATATAAATACAAAAAGAAATGGCAGAGGAATAGGTTGAGATTGTGAACTGAGAAAGGAAAAAAATCAAGGAGAAAGCCGCACTGATTTTCAATGTAACGTTACATCTTCGTAAACAAATAAAATTGTTTGATAATTTGATGGGAAATTACCGGAAATTTTGGCTTCTAATTACTTTGACTTGTTCGATTAATTTCTTGATCGGTTTCATTGCTCTCCAGTTCAGTTTCTGAAGATAGGGAATATAAAATGCAATTCATGTTGATATCCACGAGGGATTTAACATCGATCACGACATTTTGTAGTGTCAAAATATTTCTGGGATAACTGGATCGATGGAGAGAAATTTTATTTCATTTTTCCATTTCGGATGGATTGAAAAAAAAAAAGAAACGTCTCGAGAGACTTATCGGTCGTTGTGTGCTATGACATGTTTTGTGCAACGGTTTTTACTTTCGTGTGAGAATAAAAAAAAATTGATATTTACACAATGTCAGAAATATTTTATTGAAATGATATTTTCCAGTGAATTTTTGTAAGAAACTTTAGGTCATGGATGAAAATTCATTTATATTCCAAAAGGTGAATGTCAAAATTGTAAAATTGACGAGGATTTTTAGATTGAAAAGAGAAATGCGAGAGATAATTTAATGAGATAAAAATTTTAATGATTTGTCGGCTTTCGTTTGAGTGTTGAATTTTTATTTATGAACGACGTACAAGTCTATGCAGAAAAATCATAACGACTTTGATGGAAGAAAATATAAAAGATGAGGGGGAAAAAGAGGGATTCATTATATGACGCGGTTATGCCATTCATTTTCATGTACAATTATTATCGATCTTTAATTAGTGACAGAGAAATTATTTCCGTTGATAATCATTCTTCAATGCGGGTCTTAATTACTTTGAAACTTGACACAAAAAACATCAATAAGAACCAGTTGAATGATCACGAGACTCTTTCATCGGTATAAAAATTATTCTACAATAATTTGTCGAAAATTTTGGCAGGAAAAATTCAAAAAAAGGAAATTTTCACGTTATAATTGCACTTTTTACAAAAGAATTCTCAAAAGTCCAACCCCAATGTATTTTTATTATGAAAGAATGAGAGGGAAAAAGGGAATTGACGTCCCCCTAAGTTATGCTCCCTCTTCACTTCATCCCTCCTTTGGCCAATCCCTCTCGTCATTCCGTCGAATCGCAGTGGTTCATTAATCAAATTCCCCTCCAAACACCCTTCGTATTCAGTCAGCCATTGCGTTCTTTTCTCGTTCATCGTTCGAATCTTCCGGAATGGAAAAAAAAAAGAGAAACCACAGCCGCCATTGCGTTTCTCTTCTGTCGTTTTATGTCCGACGGACTAATTAAAACGACGAAAATTAATGTTTTACAATATTAATGTTGGTCTAACTTGGCAGCCGTTCGAGGGTGTGCCAACGTTTTTTTCATCATCAAAATAACAATCACAAGAGAGGAGAAAATGATCTTTGAGTATTTTATTTATTTATTTCTTCATTAGTTTTATAACAATGTTGGGATAATATGAGATGATTAATGTGGTTTTATTTTGTTTCCTTACCTGAAAGTGGTGAGGAAAGTTTTCTTTGTGCAAAGAAAGGTTTCGACTGTTCAGGTCGAGGGAAATAGGCAATTAACGTGTTTTAACAAGTCTTGCCCCACCACAAATGTAACAACACGTAAATAAATAATGTCCTGACATAACAACGATTTTTTTCATCGAATAATTCTTCGTAAAAAAAAAAAGTTGTAATGTTATAGAGAATTATTTTTCTCCAGATGTTTATCATGAATCCTGTTAAATTAATTTCAACGCTCTTGTACGTCTGCACAGTGTTTCGTAATGATAAAAATGCCTGAAGCAACAAATGTGATATTCATATATTTGAATGCATGAAAAAACGATGTAGTTTTGCGATGGGTTTCATGTTTTGTATTGGTAATAATATTGGTGGGTTGGTGCGATGGGAAATGGAGAATGTGGGCGCGGTTGGACACCCTGCCGAGCTATTCCAATATGGCTGATGATATATAGCGCCCACACATACACACAAACACACAAAATCTCTGTATGAATGTTCAAGTATTATATTAATAATCGAAAACTATTTTATTTCCAACTTGAAATGTATTTCAACATTGAATATTATTGCGTTTCATCAATGTTAAATTGAATTGAATTTGTAGTGCATTTGAATTCATCATAACGGTCGTTCGTTAGTGTCATACACATCAAACTCTCTTCTGACGCATACAACAACTTCCTTCATAAATGGATGATGAGGAGAAATCACATCGTTATGATCTCAAGAAAATTTGCGACGCTTTTATACTTGTACCTAATTATTTCCATGAGCATCTTGAAGAGAAATTTGTGACATGAAGAGTCTTTATGAATTTATAAAACTGCAGTTAATGTTTTAGGTTAGGAAGTTTCAATAATTTATCTGCCTTGAAATTTTTATAATTGGTATTCGATTAGTCCAAATTGTTTTGAAACTTTACTGAATGAGTCTGGATATTTTAAATCGTAAATTGTCTTGCTTTGAACAACTGGAGTCTTATCAAGAACGTTCCATCGGTCATTTACAAGTCTCTCGAATGCAGAAATAAATAGGAAGTGTTTCACATTGATTGTAGAATTGAAAATTGGACTTGTAGGAAGTGAATAACCGTGGACAATTCGTAAAATTGGTTAACAAGCTTACAAAGCCCCGATACTTTGACACGACATTATGGATTTGATTGAATTATCCGTGACCAATGGTCAGCTGTGACATCGTTAAGTGTCCCTGTTTCTTCCTCTCCTGTACTAAATCTATGTTCAATACACATTTTCCAAAACTCATTCTAATAATGAATCTCAATCTATTTATAGGATATGGACCTCATTGAAGTACTGTGGAAACAAGATGTCGACTTGGGATTCACCCTGGTTGATCCTGATCCGGCCAAACAATCCTCATCCAAAACCGAGAAGGAATCACCCGATGAAATTGAAAAATTGAAAGCATTGGAGGCAATAAATGCAACGAGGAATGAGGTAGTTACAAGATTTATACTAAATTCGTGATGAGTTGGAGAAATAGTCAACAAATTGATGAATTTCAGTCTTTTTTTCCATGATTCATCACTATCAATAGCTAATTACACGATCATTTTAAGAAATTATAATGAAAATGAGCAGCACATGATGCTGGAGATAGCTGTAATATATTTGTCTCATCAGTGAATAAATGACTCGTGTCAATTGCTGATAAAATCGATTTATACATCTCTTAAAGTATGACGATGCGCCATTGGAAATACGCAAGGAATTTGACCCCACATCAAGGGTGGTATAACAGATCATATCACATATTGGATGATATATCTCGATCGCACATTCCGTGTTTGATGCCGCACGTGGTGCGCTCTCTCCAAACTCATGATCAGTTCCATTGTCTTTTGCTTCCATCAATGAAACTCTCATGTTGGTATTGTTGCCAAGATTCACTCGAGTTGGACCATTTCTTCACATTATTGGGGGATCCAGTTGTCTTATCAGCAGTGCGGTAATCAGCAGCTACCAAAGAACTGCCGCTAAGTCGTTGAAAATCCTTCAATAGATACCAACATCAACCAAAAGCAAGATTAGTCACGTCTATGCCGGCCAACACCCATACGCACATTATCCATGTTCAATCTTTATAAACCCTCATATCTTCTGGGTTCAATCTTGCGTTATGAAACAGGTTTCTTCACCACTGTCCTCCAACCATCGACAAATGTTGACAATTGCAAATTTTTTGATTTTCTTACAGAATTTCCCAGGAGATTTCTGGTCGTTTTTAATTATTCAGATGATAATTTGT
Organism: Meteorus sp. PSUC_FEM 10030008; assembly: GCA_018881525.1. Taxonomy (NCBI): domain Eukaryota; kingdom Metazoa; phylum Arthropoda; class Insecta; order Hymenoptera; family Braconidae; genus Meteorus; species Meteorus sp. PSUC_FEM 10030008. The sequence goes on along the minus strand of JABMBR010012890.1, from coordinate 2,282 downwards.
ATCAGGATCCAAGTGTTGAATCATTTCTGATATTAATCATCACATTTCCGTGTATGACATTATGATAAAAAATATTAGTTTTAGTAGTTTTGTATAGCGTATTTATTTGAACATGAAATATATAACCGATCAACGTTCACGTCACATGCAGACACAGATCGTCCGACAATGACTCTGCAATCGACGAACGATTCGATGAGAGGACCTCACGTTTGTCTTTCTCTCTTTTCCTCACTGGCTGACTCTTCAACATCAACATTATATTCTCTTTATGCTCTTTCAATGTTCATATATATTTTTTTTTTCTATACCGATTATTTCTTCGTTGCTCTCTCTTCCTCTCTGTTTCTTTTTTTTTCCTGCAATACACCCAACATTTCTTTGTTCGTAGACCGTACATGCCGACAATAACTTCGTTTTAATGATATACAAAGTGATATGTCCTGGTGGTGATGTCGATCACGAGGTATTTGGAATTGATGCGGTTAAAAAAAAAAATATCAAACCGTTTTCCAAGTGTATCAAATTATCTTCCTAGACAATTCTGGAATATTCTCAAAGTGCATAGCACTTTTTATCAATTTTAGAATTGAAATGATAAATGTTGAAGGAATCGCCGTGGCAATATTGATGGGTAGAAAAGAGGGTGTGCCGTAGATGGGACCCTATGTGGTACATGGACCAGTTTTCATCCATAGAGAAAGCCAGAGAGTATATATGTACACAAAGATAGGAGGAGAATAGAGTAGAGCAATACATCACGCAAGAAGGAGATTGGAGCGCGCACAAATAACTCTGGGGGGATTCTCCGTGTTTGTATGTGTGTTATGTACGTATTAATGGTCCTGGAAATTGAAAACGCTTTGATGGAGAACTGGTAAAGTGGGCGGCACACTCTGGAATTTTTTTTGCTTCCGTATACCACTTGAACCGCAACATTACTCACATCGCAAATTATTTTCATCACCGCTGTTATCGTTATTGTTGAAATTTTTTTTCATTAACTGTTGGTATTCGATGGAGAAAGTGGCGACTGATATTTATTGTATGGGAAATTTAGCAAATTATCCAAGGGTTGTAATTAAATAATGAAAAACAGAATTTTCCCGATTAAGTTCTCGGTTACGTTTGTTGGAGATTGTCGCGTGTTGTCAGCTTTTTCTTGCTGATGTATTCATTATTCATACGGCATTGCAAATGGAATAACAATCACGAGGGGATGATGATGATTATGGCGATGAAAAGGGAAGGAAATATATTTTATGATTAATGGATTTTCCCAAAGTACAATGGTGTTTTTATTAAAGGTATTTCCAATGTGCACGCCATAAGGACGCCATTGGATTCGTTTTCTATAGAAGCTCGAAGGATTTCTTTTCTTTGTGTATAACAAACCCTCTGCTCTCATCATTTTTTTTCTTTTATATCTTTTGCTCTGCTGGTTATGACATCTCTATATGAATTTTATGCCAGAACTGTCACGAGCACGTACATCAGTTGTGAGTTCACACATTTCGATTCATCCCGTCTCTCATGATGTTAATCATTAATTCATCTATTTATTTATTTATCGATGCATTGATCTGGATAATAATTATGACGTTTCTTCAGGATGACAAAAAAGTGGATGAGGAGAAGGAAGACGATCCTTGGGCTGGACTTTCTTACACAATCGACTTGGAAACTGGTGAGCGACTATTTCAATTTATTTTACAATTAAATTCTCATTGCAGTAGATAAAATTGGTCGCCCACATGAATCTGCTTCTTTATCAAACCTCCACGATGATTTTCCACCGAGAAAAACCACATTGGAATTCCGATTTTTGTCACCTTTCTACTCAATTTTTGATGCACAATTTCGACCCTTCAAAAGGGTTTCAACTCCAGTCAGAAATTTTAATTGTAACTTCCCACTTCCTTAATCACATCTCTGGTCATTTCTCAATTGTCTTTCGAGCCACACGAATGCAAAAGACAATCGAAAGTCTACTGTGGCTTTCATGAACGGTGATTGACATTGTGAAATTACACAAAAGGAACAAAATGGAAAATCTGTGACAACAAACACACTGACACAATGATAGTTCACATTGCAGTAATAAGATTCATTATTTTAAGTGTGATAGATAAATATTTTGAATGTAAAGTGAGGAGGTTATACAGACATGAGTGCGCGCGTTTGAAGTCATTATCGTTGTTGAACGTATATAATGAACGAAAAGAGAACAATAACAGCAACAGTGATAATAATAATAACATTTTTAATAATAATAAATAATA
>JABMBR010012879.1:0-35898 GCA_018881525.1 Meteorus sp. PSUC_FEM 10030008 | reverse complement strand
ATATAAATCGAACATGACCAGTCAATGAATGCAATAAAAATTTGTCTGAAATATATAGTGATAATTATTTTCTGTTCTATTTCTTATCGAATAAATTAGGGACCATGTTCAGATGACAGGTAGTTTTGATATCGGGAGCTTCTATATTTTTTTTGATCGGGTTGTATTCCATTTTACGTTCTAGAGCAAGTCTTAAAATTCTTAACACATTCCCAAATTTTTATGTGAGTTTGATTTATATGAACATATGAACTCACATACATATTCTACCAGCAATATAATGCAGATGTACAACAGTGCAAACCATTGTGGTAATATTGCCCATTGCAACATTCATATGAATTTTCCGGAACGCCCGGTTCATTTTTATGTAATGTGGACAATTTTCTAACGGTCCTAATTTTTGTTGACCGATTTCGTTCCCGAGTCCAGCGGCCTTCTCAATCGCTGCTTTCGCCCCCATAAGACCAATGAGCGGAGGTGTGAGATATAAGCGAATGAATAATTCTAGGAAGAAGGCAATAAACATTGCACTGACCTGAGAGAAAATGAGATAAAATTGATCAAATTTATTCACAGGTGCCAGCTCGGATTTCATGACGTATTGCCATTTATTTATTATCTTACCTGAATTGTAATTTCAGTATCCCAAGTGCGGTATGAATGATATTTGAGAAAACTCATGAGTGTTGTTAAACTCAAGCCTGCATTTATCGTGAAATAGCGCGGGAAGAGAATACGCTGGACTTCGCCGAAATTATGTCTTGGAAGAGCGAAATATAGCGAGAGACCTTGAACCAAAAGTATGAACAAATATTAACATTATTACATGGAAAACGGTGGATCTTAGTTGAAAAATTCATCTGAAAACTTACCAGATACAAACGTCATCCAGAATTGTGACCCGACGTGCAATACGAATGATGTTAAGTAGATGAAGGACAATAATTTTGAAGGCGAGTTATCAACATTGTTTATCTCAACATTAGATTTTGGGACGGCTGCTGATACAGTACCGAGAACGGCAATAATCGCAATGAGATGAGCTGGTTGCGTTGTCTTAAATAGAATTCTAGACAGAAAATGGAAAAAAAAAATCATTATTTTCTCATCATAACTTGTCTGTTCCTTGTTGATTTTACGTATTATTCAAACAATATATAAGAGTACGTATTGAAAATATATATTGCACAAATAAAATATGATTACGTCTTCTTCAAACGTATATATTCACACAATTCATACGTGCGATTTTTCCATATAAAACGTGTATTTATACAGATGATATTAAAATATTTGATTGATTAATATTCATGAACGATTAGCAAAATCGTTTTTTATTTGTTATGCTTACAATTAATTGAATCACATGGCAAAATTCCACAATTGAACAATGTTAGCCTATAAATTTTATAATCAGAACGGGACATAACTGCAACTAAGCATTTCTAAATTTAGAACAATCAACAATTGAGGACCCACAATGCGACCAGTAATTTCTAGATGTACTCTGAGACATTATCGTGTTTTTAGTAGATACACATTATTGAAAACCAATTAGTAACATCAGAAATTCTATCAGTGTATTAGACGATGAGAAGAAAACTGATATGGAGCTATTTTTTTGACAATATTATCAACGATTGGAATCAAGTCCAAGTACAAATTATCCATTATCATTTTTCTTTGCTCTGTAATGTATTGTCAACAAATTCATTTTTAACCCCCATACATTGCGACACCATCTGATGGATATTCGTGATTGAATAGACTTAGATACCGTGCGACAATGTGCATATCGACCCTCATGCATTCATTGTATTCAATCGGTAAAGTTATGACCCAAGTTAATTATGAACAAGCTGGAGCGTTCGTTTCACGATTGCATGATGTAGGATTTCGGATAGCCAAACTAGAGGACTATTAAATAGTAACAATAATTGCAGTGATTCAGAAGAATCTTGATCGCTATTATTATCATGTTATCCAACATTGTTTGTGTAGTTCATTGATGAGATTGATGAGGTGGCAGGATATCCGATACTCTAGCAATGTAATTTTCCTGTGGTGTACGTGACATTTGGTTTGTACATTGAGTCAAAATGATACCAGCCGAGATAAACGTTAATGACGCTTCGCGCCATGCCTAGATTTTCTTTGTTTCGAAATATTCCTGATCTTTATTTTCAGATATTGCGCATACTTTATATTCGATGGATGCGAATGGTTTATAAAATGTACTGTACGAACGACTATCAATCAATTTATAGTAAGTGATGATAACATCGTATAGTGCTCAAGTGGGTGTCATCAATTTTTGAATTTATCTACCCCATTTTCGTTTTTTGTTTTCTTCACCGTGTCTATCTATCATGAATGATAACACTGAATTCAAATCTATAATTGATCGTTTCAATTTAATACCTTTGATGTATCGGAAAGATACAAATGAAAATCGCATTATTATAGAAATCAACGAGCAATGAACTTTCACTTTTTTGCTCAGATTCATTTGCATGTTAAGAGATAGATTATCAATATTGAAAACTGTACTCACTTATATAGTTTCGAATGCTGACAAATCCCCCAATATTCCATGACGATCTCGAGAATTGATTTGAATTGGTGGACGGATTGGGCTACGATATCATTTGCTGCACTAGGATGTTGATTCTTCACTTTTGTCTTCAGTGATGTTTTCGTATTTTTCATACTATCATATTTTGCAAATTTTTCCATTGCTTTGGTTATTTTTGTTTTAACATGATCTGGTATCATGGCGTTATGAAAGATATTTGACTCCATAGGGTTTTCCATTTCATCTGTAGTAACGGTGCGAATACACATGATGATTTTTGATTCAGAGAAATATATGGGATTCGTAAAATACTGATGAGAATTGTATAATTAATATAAGTGTACAAAGAAGAGAAATAAAAAAATCCTCCACTATGAAAATAATATGTGATGAATTCTGAATGTTATCACAATTTTACAACCACATACGACACAAGTCGATGTTTGCACATTCGTTGTTTCACAGGGTGTGCTTCAGTGGGCCCAGCGTCGTCCGTATTTATAGCCTGCTTCATCTTTACCGAATGGATATTTGGAGAAGGGAGAAAACGACTGATTATAACAAGGTAGATGGATCTGAACTCAGGTATGAATGCAATGAATGTTGGAGAGTGTAATTGACCATTAGAATGCTAATCGGGAAATATTTCATAGTCACGTGACTGATATTAGTTGTCTTGGAGAATAATCTCTATAAAAGTTTTGTTCCGAATTATATGGCTGCACATTCCTCCATGAAAGCCAATGTCATTCGAAAAGACGTTAATATTAGTTCCCAACTCAGTCCAACCTTTTGTCCTAAAAAGTATTCCATATACACCAAAACTCTGGGTAATGCTATCTATAAAATTCCCCTTTTACTTCACGCCCCAGATGACAATTTCTTTTCTTGTCTCTTTGATGTTTCAATATAACTTATTACAGTTATATAAAAATTTGACATTACCCGCATAAAGATTTGATTTGCGTGTACCATAAAAATTATATACGAGAATCGCAGTTCAAGAGCATTCTACATATACAAAACCAGTTTAAGTCGTTGATTTTGAATATAACCCAGCAGTGTACCTGCCAAAAAAAGTCATAAGGAAAAAAGATACCGACCAATATTCTTTATGAGCGTACAATCACATAGTCACATTATATATAAAAGAACATCTTCTGATATTATCGATCATGATCTAATATTAAGCACGGTGACATAAAATTGGATGCGAAAATTCTATTATTTTTCCCATAGCTTGACCTGAATAGCTTTGGAAAATCATGAGATCTATTGATAGAGGCAATACATCCAGTGTGTTGTATTCTTTGGCAGCGTGAATGTATAATAACTATATCTGGCAACGACTCATAGTTTAAATGTTTTTATTAATTAATAAAAAAGTACCATTGACTGGAAGGTTATTCAATAATAATAATAACTCATTACTGTTAGAACATACATAAACCTCTGTCTTTCCTCGATGACGCATGTTTATTTTATGGCTCGATATTATATCAATTGACGTTGTGGTGAACGCATTTAATTTATGATCATTGGCGAAGCAGAGCACATATTGTTATCTCTTTGCAATTGTTCGCACAATATGCGTACGTGACTCGACTCGTGTAGCTTCAATATTACTATATGTATACATATAGTTGAGCATTATGATCATAATTTTTTCCTATCCCAGTTATCACGTCAAAAAATTATATTGACTGAGTTGATAAAAATGATAAATTTCCCATAGATCGAATCTAACGTCAATATATTATGTAGATTTTTACGAACTCTGATGTTTATCCAAGTGCTATGCGTATGGACCGTATTGTCGACATATATAGACTCAAAATTTGACACCCATGAAATAAATCAAACCGAAAGATAGTAGCGGAACATGATAAAGTAGGTTTCGATAGATAAATTTGATTCTATGAGTAAAATTTTTTTTTCTTATTTTTTTTTTCTTGCTGGCACAGAGTCGCAGCTAGTAAAAGATAAGTTACAAAGAAAAGAATAGTCTCACATTGTTGCATACAAATTTCGGGATGTTGTTTAACTTTGATCCATTATATTGGCTTCATTGATATTGTTGCCCGAACAGTCTTTCTGAATCGCATCATACAGCACACGTAACTCAGGTGTCATTTTGATAACACCCACAAAATCACTCAATGATGGATTTTTATCTATAAATAAATTATTTATATTTTTTCAATATCAACTGTTATCACAATCAATACTTGAAGAATTCGTCTGGTCTTCAATGTCAAGAATATTATTACTCACCGGCGTCGGGTATGGTTAAAAGTGCAGCGACCGCCCTCAATGCTGATCTTTTGAGCTCATCTTGTTTTTCATACTCTTGTTTCACCGAATTTGCTTTGACTTTCATCGTGCATGTATTCTTTAACGGTTCAACTAGTCTGTCTAATCCTGTGATGGAAATTAGAAAAGGCGAAGGATGAGTATCGTAAAATAGTGAATCTCTCATAACATCGATGAAAGTAATGAATATTCATGAGTAATTCTTACGTTGTAGAACAGCAGTGGGACAGAGTTGTGCCAATCGTGCTGTCATGAGATACGTCAGCATTTTAATATCGTAATGATCACGCAATCCATTTTCAACATGCTGGAGAAAATCAAACACATCCAATCTATCGAGGCAAGAGTCCAATAAAGTGTACATGCATTCAAATGCTGCTTTCCTTAAATCTAAACCATCGTCAACGGTGTGTTTGAACGGTCCCATTTCAACTTCACGAATTAATTCTCGCTATAAATGAAAGTGTAACGAAAATGGAGATCAATATAACCATATGCTATGCCACAATATACCATTTGGTCATCTATTTAGCAGCGCTTTACTTACTTTAGTTTTCGTTTCCGCATAGAGTTTAGGCAAAACAGAATCTAAGAGATCTCTGATTAACATTGGTTTGTTGTGTGCTGCTGAATTGAACGCAACGAGCGCAACTCTTCTTACATTCAAGTCTGGATCTTCTAGAGCAATAAGAAAACTTCCCATGCATTGTTTGAGCATTGCATCAATTTGTTGAGGTTGATCGGAAATAGTGAATTTGACTGCCGTAACTGTTGTTGTTCTCATGAGTGGTGACGCAAATTTGAGAGATTCTTGTAGCCTGGGTAGTAATGTTGCTGGGTCAATCAATGTGAGCTTTCCTAAACATTCGGCGACGACATTTCGAGTTCCTTCTTCTGTACATTCACAATGTCGGTATAATAGTAGCCATATTGAAGGCACAAAATTTTGTAAATGTGAGACACCTGTAGGACTGCTTGACTGACACGTTATAATTTCTTTGAGAGAATGCAGTACGAGGTATTGTCGTTTAGGCTGTGCCTCGATTTCTTTCAATATGAAGGGTAAATATTCAGGGAGGTTTCCCACAGCAATATTACCAAGGGTGTAACTTGCAGCGGATTTAACTTCTTCCGAGTGTGAAGAGAAAGAATTGAGGATAACATGTTTCAATGAAGCAATACCGCTCAGGTCAACATGTTTACCAATTTCGCCAATTACTAGTAAAGCAAAAATATGATGAGCATCGGTTTGTGGATTCTGAACATCTCTGATGAATTGTTCGACAACACCGTGTGCTTCTTGTTGCCACGTTATTGTTAATGCTGCTGCACATTTAGCTAAAGAGTGATAAGCCTGTTTGTGTAGCACTGATTGACTCACAGGTGCTATAAGCATTGAGAGAAGTTCTCTATAACCAAGGCCAGGTATTTCAGCTTGTACCAACGCTTTGAAGAAGTCGAGCATCGCATTCAATGCTGCTCCTTGTAACAATGGTGATTTTACAAGCACCAGTATTTCCGGTAGAATACTGTCTGAGATACGAGTGAGCGCAACTGCATGCAGTTTTGCAACTGTGGTTAATAATGTGAGTGTTAATTGGGCGATATGCAAATCCGCTTCATTCAACAATGGTGGTAACTCAGCTGTGACTTTATTTAATAAATCCGCATGTAAACTCGACGAATAACTACGCACCAATGTGTCCAAAAGTGTAAGAGAACATAATTTCAATGCTCGTTGATTTTTTCGTAAGAATGAACCAAGAATTGGTACAGCTTCTTCCATTATTGGCTCTAAATTCACACGAAGTGGTGACGCAGCAATACAAGTGAGTGCTTTTACTGTTGTTAATCGTGTTATCTCATTGCGCAGACGGTCGAGAAATATTGGTAGACAGACTGGCAGTTCATTGTACAATGTATCACTCAAATGTGCCAAAATTTGTCCCATACATGCAATAGCACGTTCTTTGACTTCTTGATCAATATCAGCAGTCTTCAGCCTCGTTAATGTACTGCGATAAATCTCACCAGCGAGTGGTGTAAAATCATAATTCACATGCTTGTTATGAGGTCGAATAACTTGGACTAGTTGTTGAAGTACCAAAAGTGCTTCTGCCGTGATTTTATAGAATGGATCACCTACTGCGGCAATTATAGGCGGTGCTAGCACAGACATATGGGCATGGAATACCTCTGGTTGATGCGTTATCAATAGAGTATGGACAAATGCGAGTGCATCGATCTTCATATTGGATGAAGAATTTTTTTCACCAAGTGAGTATTGAATACCAGGTATCAACGCTGGGATGTGATTTGTCAATGCACCAGGTAGAACAATAACGAGCTCTTTCAGTAATGAAAAGCAATCTTGGCGAGTTTTGATGCTCTTTTCTTTCATCTGACGGTGCACAGCTTTTACAATGAGTGGAACTTGTTGCTGAAGTAACGAGATCGGACATTCTTCGTCTTCCATAGAGTCTGGATCTAAAGCAACACTTGATGTTGGTCGTGTTTGTCTCAATAGAGCAATGTAGGCATGGAATATATCAGATTTTACATTTTCCTCTCGCTCTTTGAATCGAGAAACGAGTGCAGGGGACACGACCTTGTATAAGTCTGGTAGTAGTTCACGTCTGCTTGATACCACTGCTTCGAGACACTTGGCTGCAGCTCGACGAACTTTCCAACTCATGTCATCATCATCTGAATATTCATTCTCACCATCTTCATCGCCATCCTCTTCTGTCTCCATTACAACACCTTCACCATCAGAATCATCATTAATGTCATCGTCATAATTATAATTTGGATCATATGTGATGTACACGAGACATATATCAATAATTTTATTGATGTGCGGGGTAATTTCTTTTGGGCAACGATAGACGAATGATGCAAATGCTTGAAGACAATATTCGCACAACTCATCGTCGTCTTCATTGCTGTACTGAACGATTAATGGCATTACACGTTCGATATGCTCTCCGAAACGATGTCCAGCTTGACGACAAATCGATGCAATACATTGAATATAAGTGCGAATAACATTGTTAACTTCTTGTGTTGTTAGTCCCTCCAATAAGTGGTCAAGAAGTTTTTTGTATAAATAATTATTGCTTGAAGTTAGAAGATGACTCAGGGCAACAATTGTTCGTTTTCTTACCGCTTGCCGTGGTGACGATAACTGTGGTATTAAAGCAGTCAATATCGTTTGATGAAATGTTACCAAAAGTGAACCGAATCGGCATAAAAGATCAGCCACGATGTCCAAAGCCTCCAACTGCACTGATACGTCTTCTTGTTTTTCAATTGCATTGCTTAAACGTCCAGTTATTCGTTTACAAACATTTTCTGCAAGATCGTTAGAACCCAATGGTAATTCCGATATCACAGTCTTTAGTCCGATGCTTGAAATGTCTCGTAGTTGCTCTTTGTCAGAAATCATATTGGAACAGAGAGCATCGACAATCGATTCCACTTGGTATTCCTTAACTTTATTGACCAGTGGACCCAGACTGTTGATGAGATTCAAGAATATGAATTAATTGAAATGGAATTTTCTTGATTGCGAGTAGCTTTTATTCTTATACAGTTATGCAAGATGTTCTATCATACCATTTGACAGCGAGATTTTGCACTTCTCCATTTTTATCTTCGAGCAATCGCAAAAGCATCTTGACAACTTTCCGTTCCGAATCATCATCCAATTTAATATTGTCCTTTTGAAGTTCAGTCATCAAGTCGTTAGTCGCCATAAACCGGTAATCTTTGTCATTTGATGTCATCTAACAATTAATACATAATGCATGAGACGGAATATCATGAAATTACGAACATAAAAAGCCATGGTGGCAAGGTTATGTTTCTATGTTTAGGGGTGAAAAATGTGTTAAACCATCAATCTGCCCGCCGACAATATTGCGGAGAAAAATGTCTTTCATCTCAGGGAAGATAAATATTTGATAATTGTAATCTTTAGATGTACCTTTTCGAGCAAATTTGCTATTTGAAATGAAACACTAGCCATGATTGCAAGTTTGATATTCAATCACAGCCAAATTTAACAACTACTATTATTACTATTTGTCACTTGGTTATAATTGCAATCGCTTCTTCACCGAAAAATCGCATTCACTGTACAACTCGATTTGCGTGTAGACACCATTGCACACCGCTCAACGGACATTCTTGATTGGTCGAAAATCCATATTCCAAGGAAAAAGAAGAAAGATATCTAATGATGGCAACAAAGGCGCCGCATACAAAACTCAGTTGGTAATATATATACCTTCGCTACTTACGCTCTCTCAAATTGAGAGGTTACATTCTGGGAATAATCAATGATTAATACGGTAACAACCAGTCAAAAATACATCTGAAATTCATGTTATTGGATGTCGGAGTCTTTAAAGAAATAAATTATGCGACACATCAATAAATGGTTAATTCAGTAACATTGGTAATCACTGTTTTTGTCACATAAACTCGGTGATAATTTTTGTTTATGTTGGTATACCTTCTTCAAAAAGAAAATATGCATATCTAAACCATGATTTAGCGTCAATCATATTGGGATTTCTTGTGATATTTACATATTTATTCTTACACCTCATATACGTATGACAATTCAAATTACTACATTTAAATAACTGTATAACTCTCGGATGCAACTGACTTTTATTTTATATACCTCAATTACATCTTGACTATGCTAGAGGAGTGTTTGAACAACCCCGACAATTTTCCCTGATGAGAAAAAAAATTCAAATTTCCAAATCGTTACTTCCCAACCAGAAATCATCGTAGAGTAACGTGCGGAACAGATTTTTCATCAGAATGACGGGCACGATATAGCACAGCTGCAAGCCGTAATCAAGGAGGAAAATTAATGATTCAAGTTGTTATTCACATTTTGATCATGGAAGGAATATTACATCGAAAAAATTATGGAGACTATACATATAAGTGTATAGTCTCTATAGAAAAAATGTATCAAAACAACCAGAACTAGTAAAATCAAATATCCCTAGAGCACTTTAACTAGAGTGCGCTACAAACGCCAAATTCTTTGCAAAATGATCGATGACGATCTATCTTGAAACGATGGTCACGCCACCTGCCACCGCCATTTTCGTGAAATTTGTGCGCGGTGGGTATGCGCATCATATTTTAATACCCATGTAAAAAAATGTATGTATATTGTTAGTGACTGATAGTTGTCTCGGTTGTCCCGTCGGGACTTGTAAAATAAGAGAAAAAAAAACCGATTGAATTGCTTGTTAATGTAACTATTCAATCAAACTAATGATTATCAAACTCAAGAAGTACCGAAACGTACATAACCTTCACTGTGATAGAGTGAAAAAAAACAATACCAAACAATGAAGAAAAAAAAATAGTAAAAATTGGAACGATCGTCATCATCGTCCAGATTATTATTCGCAATCGTCTGTCAGTGCAATTTTTGTGATACATTATTGTTCCGTTCGAATCTCGACAGAGTTTAAATTAGACGGCTATTTTCTTCATCAAAGTGGACACGATGATGGATTCATTCAAATATTAATGCGCCCATCAGTTTCTGATGAAAAAATGGCTCAAGAAACCGACTATATCAATCTCACTCCGCAGGAATTGCAAATTCTCTCAGAGCTGGACAGGTTATTATTTTATTTTTATAACAATGTTTATGAATTATTATGCAAATTTTATGTTGATTCTTAATCGAAATGTGCAGAGAATTTTTCCAAACAATGGGACCATCAAGAATGGCAATGAAATCCTCCACACTAAAACAAAGCAAGGGATCTTATCCTTATTTATGTTTAACCTCCTGACATCCTTTCCCACTTTGCCGTTCTACATTCTCATTACTACCACGCATGAACACATTGCAATCTGCATCATGAAAATATACACGTGTTGGTCTCATACAAGCATTCTAACAATGAATAGGATATCATGAAATAATTTAATAACAGTTAGATATTATTCCCTTTCTATTTATTTGTTTCAGTCGACAATTCGGTTTTCTTAAACTCAATTCACCTGAGCAATCGAAAAAAAAAGCTTTAGTTGTCAAAGCTATCAAGTATTTAGAGAGGATGCTTGTGCAGGCTCAAACCGAAAAACAAAGAAGAAAGGCTGACAGTACAAAAGGGAGTTTTGATGAGTCAAAAAATGATGAAGAGGATAATGGAATTAGTATAGATCCAAAAACCTATTGTAAATTGGGTCACTTTCATTTGCTTCTGGAAGATTTTTCAAAAGGTAATTTATATAGCCTATCTGTTATTATTCTACTCTTCTCGACATCAAACTCTCATGTTTATTCTTTCCGATAATTATATTGATATATCTCTAATTATCTACAGCAATGTCAGCGTATCAAAAATTCTATGCTCTGAAGGGCGATTATTGGAAAGATGCATCATTTCTTTATGGCCAAGGACTCGCTTACTTCCATTTCAACGCGTTTCAATGGTAAGCGAATAAATGAACACTATATCTTTGATTATCAAGGAAGTATCATTATATTGCTTCGTATAATATTTGGGTGAAGCAATGATATCGAATAAGCGAAATCGGTGCTGAGAACGTATGAAGTTACCGTTCATGTTTGATACCCATCCCATCTTATCAAATATGGATTGAATTTCCCCGTCAATTCATATATATACAACAGACGAATAAATCATCGAATGTCTGAGTCAAATGCAATCAACAGCAGTTTGGTTTTTAATCTCTACATTCCTGATTGCTGCTCGACATCATGGCATTACCAATCTTATCACTAACCCAGGCATGAGAACTTTCATTAATTCTGGAAATTTTTTTTTTTTTGGTAGCTATCATAATATAAATCAGTGAGCAGTGTTAATAGTATCAAACATATAAGCTTGACGATAATATTTCCATCAATGAATTCGGCTACTTTTATTAGTTCGCGAATCATGATCAACTGAATGAGAAACGGAATGTTCTAGGTTCCTCTATTGCTTTAAAATCGGATAGTTCCAAGTCAGATGATTTTGTTGAGTTGTAAACATGACGAAGCAGCTGTTCTTGAATCATTGTTGATTCTAATGAACTGATCTGATTTTCTCATCATTGTGGAATTGAAAATTCCCCATTATCGCCATTCAAACAATAGAATACATCCAGAAGCATAACGTGATGAAATGAACAACGGCGTTCACGTTTCGAAAAATATGCTATAACCAGAAAATAAAGACAATGTGACGAAGTAGGAAATAATCGCAATCCCAAAATTGCATTGAAATACCTTTTACGTATACATTAATGATGTATCTATCGTCGGTAAAAGAAATTGCTCTTGTGCCAACTGAGAGACTAAAATGGCGAATGTTGTGTCGAAATGCAGTAACAAAATGAAACGTAAGAGGTCTCGGATCATTTTTCCATCAACACTGAACTGTTGCAGATATGATGTTATAGCGACAGGGTCTACGTGCCGAGCAGCAACAGCCGCATGGCGACACAAAGGGGTGGTTAAATAGTAAATAGAAGATAGGGGAGAGATTCATAAAAATCGAATGTGAAGAGTAGGAATTATACAAACGACAGACGCGGCACAATCCCACCCAACGATATTCCGTCACGCTACACACAATCGTGTTTGTCAACGTTCATGACCCATTAAAATATTCATGTAATCTCAATGAATTGAAATTCACTCTTAAAACCTTTCTGAAGTTATTCTTGAACAAGACAGGAAAAGGCCTCAAAAAGAATGTCAAGTACCACCGAATTTTCATGAGTCTCACGAATTATTTTTCTCTTCTCATGCAAAGTTCCAACTCTCTCATTATTCTCCTTTGATTATATTCTTCACGTTGACACACACACACACGTGCATACATAATTTCACATCAAGTGTTAGTGTGTGGTGAAGAATATATAAAAAGAGGTCGAGTGAGTGAGATAAAGAAAGAATAAATCGCACGCGAAAGAAAGAAAGAAGCGGAAGTAAGAGGTGGGAGAAGGAAGCGTTACCGTCAGCCTTCCGCCATGACGCGAGCATGGTAGGTCACGTACGTAGCCGAACGAATAGCGCGCGAGGGGCATGAGGGGAGGAATGTGGAAGAGGAGAGGCGAGCGATCGATCTTTGTGGTACTTGGGTTTTCATGTACCAAAATATAAAAATTCCGCTCCTTGTCTTCGTCTCATTTTACATCATCCGAGAAAAAAAAAACATGTCCTTCTCCATTGTGATTCGCTGACGCCTCGAATTTATATTAAGAACAATCAAGGGCCATTTAAATTTTGAATCTCCACGTATGTATATTGGTATGTTTGTATCTATTAATAGTTCACACGTACATGCGTATATACATGCATATATATGCCGTGTAAGGCGCCAACGATACAGAGATATAAATACTACGTAAGAAACTGTCGTGACCTACATTTATCGATCGATATTGTTTGACCTGATTAAACGTTATTAACAATATGTACATATATTTACGTTCACAGGAGACATCATGGAACTGTATGAGAATTCGTGTCCATTGTAATCACGATCGCGAATCTCCGATAAAACTGTAAATTATACATTCACATACGTGTGAAGTTAATTGTTAAAAAAAGGGGATTCGAAAAGCGACGCAAGTTACATTGCATGTTACATGCTCATACATAGTTAAATTCTCGTACATGAAATCCAAGACGTCATGAACTAGTGAATATCCATGTCCATGGGTATTCTGTTCACAATTACAAATGTCAAGAATTCATTTGGAATATCCAATTGGAATACAAAGAAAATACATATCGATTACAAGTGAGAATGAGTAATTAAAATTTATCAGAGTGACATTATCCGTGGTATTTCCATATTCACATGCAATTAACCTAAGACGTCATGAACAAGTGGAAATCACTATAAATAATTCAATCATGATTGTCAATCCTTGAGAGATTACTCAGGTGTTTATTCATTGATATATAAAGATATATCTAAATATAGAAAAAAATAGAAGGAAACAGAGATTTAAAATCCAATGCTGTTACGTTGCACAGCATGTTTATACACATGTACACATATATGTATGAATGCATGTACATTGCAGTCGGTTTGGCGAGGTCATGATCATTCGCCGCGCTGAAACCGAGAGTCAATAAACTCTCATGCTGATTTCGTTGCTGTCGACGTTTTTGTCGTAACAAAAAATCATCTCTTTTTCATTCGAATATTATTTCGTTCTTCATGAATAAAAAAAAGAATGAAAAAAAAAAAAAAACAAACAAACAAACAGAAACAAAAAAGCAAAGAATTCATCCGAATGAATCCAAACACAACACTGCAGAGTTGTAACGCGTGGCAATATCATGTGTAAACATGTGTGTTCGTATATATCATGGATATACAACACACAAACATCCACATTTGATTATTAACTCTGGCGTTTGTGACGTCACTGGATAGCGGACCAGGCGTCGCAATCCAACGTGTGCGCGACGTGGGCGATATGTGGATGATATGAAAACGATGTGCAGTGGGTAACGTCGCGAAGGTATAAATGACGTCACATTGAGCGTCCCGACGCATTCGCAAAACAGAGAATAAGAGTGTGTGAGGAAGAAAAAAGAAGAGTGAGAGGAAGATGGTATACGAGTAAGAGTCCACAAAGGGGAAAGGGAAGTGAGGTTATATAGCGAGTTGAATGACCCAGCGATCTGAGTTCAATACTCCGCGTCAACGCTACACAGCGTTGTGTCTGCGCTTCTCTCACTCTTACTGTTTTGTATATGTGTGTATAGATGTATACATATTTGCTTTCGCCCTCAGTTAGACATGCATCCATAGAGTACATATAGCATTCCCATTTCGGCGTTCCCCCGCAACATTTAAACGCCTTGTTGAATACTTCCAAAAAGTATTATATATCCAGCCAGTTGCAAAAGAGATGTATATCTGTGTATATGTTCGCACATGTTCAAATCTATTATTAGTCTGTCTGGATGGTGCATCGAGATTATTAAATGCCCGCTTGATGAAAGAAAAAAAAATGGAGAAGGAAAAAACGGGGTTGATATTTATAAATAGGCGGTTTTTTCATTCACCTTGTCCATATTTGGTATTGTCATTTTGAATTGACAGTGATTTATTTGTGTCACTTGTAATTTATAGTTGGATCGTCTTTTCAGTTGATGGAATGATTGGGTACCATTGTAGATAGTTTTGATGATCTGTAGATGAGCATTTTGAGATATGAAGATTGGAATATTGGAAATTTGTGGGAATTTTTGAAATTGGCGACAAGTGGAAATGTGCAATTGTCTAAGAATATTTTCCGTGGGAAGGATGTTGATAATTTACTGTTTATTGTGTGGAGGAAATTTGATGCTGCGGTGTTGTGCTGTACATGAGAAAATTGGATTAGAATTTGGGGACATTCAACATGCGCTGAGACGATGGGGTGAGAGGACGATCACAGAATTTCCATGAATTTAAATGACTCCATCCATGTGTAGTGGTGATTTTAGGGAGAATAATTCCTGTTACAGCTACACCATTTCTATAATACTGCGAAACGTTCTATTGGTTTTTTTTTCTTCTCTTCCGCTGTGTCGTCTTTCAATGTCAACTGAGTAACTGAATTGACTTTCTCGACATTTTGTTTATTTTGAACAGTTCTTGGCTCATTATTTGATTCTGTAAACAGTTCTCATGTCACAACTGAAATATTGAGAACATTCTCAAAATAAATATACAAACGTTACTATTGGTGGAATAAAAGTTCTCGATGAAATTTCGAACTATACCTGAGTCAATTTCTGTGAATTATTCACGAGAGTAATAAGCAAATGAATTCCATGTCATATTCAACATAATTGATATCACTTGCATTAGATAACACGTCTTAAGATTGAATGATTAACCAAATTCAGCATCACATTCCTTGATTGAATTTGTTATATTCTTTCTCTATCTAAGAATAAAAAAAACTTTCTCTCTCTTGAGACTATTTATCTCTCTTGAGTCATTCATTTTACTCGACATAGGAAAGATTTATCTCGAATTCGACCCAGACTTTTGTGAAAGATCCAACAGATTTCGATAAACATTTCTCAACATCATCTATAATAGTGACACAGCTTTGCAAATATTTCTTCCCCTTCAATAGTAGAGGCGATTATATAACTGATATGAACGATATCATTTGATGATGAGAATTGTCAATAGCGATGGAATCCGTGGCATCAATATTGAATTAGAATCATGCTGAAGTATAGCAGCATTAAATTACATCGGTAAACTCCGTACAAATCAATACTCAAAACAGAAACGTACACCACCATCATAGAACTAAGTTCAAACAATTTCATACAGTCAAAGCGAGAACGAATCTCCGTTTTATCCCTAACAAAACTGCAGGTCAGAATTCGATCGCGCTGGTTTTAAAGGATAACCAACGAAATGGCGAGAGCTGAGTTGACCGTGCAATTTTATTCCCCATCTAATCAAATCCCTCAAGAATAGAATCTCATATATTTTTTTTCCATCCCATTAAGTTAATTCAAAGTAATTTCTACTTCCAAATTCCCACCAGCACTTAATCTTTCTCGTCCAAGTAGAACAATCGAGCGCCGAAATACATCGCCACAATTCAGCGTGAACAATTACTCATTGGTCAATCGTTAGACCAATCATGTGACAGATTTCAAAATCATGTACATATACAACAATCGCGCGGTATTGCAGCAAGTGATTCTCAAATACATTCACACAAACATATAAACATGAGTGTTTTGTGCTGCATTACCTCGTATTACCACGTTCGACCTCACGTCGATGTAACAAGATGGCCATTGGCAAACACAGCATCGTGTCGGGGTGGACGAATGAAAGAGTGGGAATTTTACTAGAAACAAGGGCATTGCGCATGCGCATTTGAATTCACTCTATCTTAAAAGTATGCCGTATGGGCTATATGTGCACCTATCTTTTCTAGTGTCCCTACAATCCCCACTTCAATATACCACCACACACCCACCCTCATGCACACACATCTGTTCGGTCGCGCCCGTGTTTCGCATTCTCTCATTCTCTTCATTTACTTTTTCCTTCTTCCTCTTGTGTGCCATACCACTCGCTCGCCCCTCACTCATGCGCATAACTGGCTTTCTGTGCTGGTGCGCTGCTGCTAACCTCTCATTTCTTCCTTCATTCTCTCACTCATACACTTAATGTTGCGCTCACGCGCACTCACGCGTCACTGGCAGCGCCTCAAACATTTTACAACAGCCCCACTAGTCGCGCGTGAGCCTTCTGCGGGGGAGGTATCGCGCTCTCTCACTGCCACTAGGTTTATATGTAAAATAAGTTTTTAATTAAAAGAAAAATACTCAATTTTAATTGATTATTCCGGAATCATTGGAAGTGATTTTGTCGTTTTTCTTATCTGCCTTGTTCGTGCGGTTCTTACGTCGATTTGAAAAAATTGATATAAAACCAGAGGAAATCACAATTGATGTGTATTCGAATGTCTTTTTTCATATTCAGTGATTTTCCTTGAAATGTTTGAAACCCAACTGCATTGATTGAACTCAAAAGTGAAGATAGCAACAGCGACGAGTGGTAGGGTGGAAGAGAGATTGACAATTGTGTGGAATCTGTTTTGGTTGTGTATAAGACACAGGAATTAATTCGAAAGAAAAAATTGCTTTTCAGTGTGTGTGTGTGTGTGTGTGTGTGTGTGAGTATGAGTGTAAGTGCATAGGTGTGGATTTTCTTTTGAAAGGTAAACACTTTTGGATAATTATTAGTCAATTATTTCACAAAGATATAAAATAATGACTTATTTTTGTTCTTTCGTCTCTTGATTTAATTACATATATTCAGTTCGATGATATTGATGTTGAGAATTGGTGCAGTGTGATAAGTGCGATATTGACATGTGTGAATGATTGTCATTGTCGATAAGATATATATGTATGTACGTGTATATAGATATGTATTATTTGAACAACGGCGTGTGACGCAAGAGGCGAGACATTGACTTGACGGGATACGATTGAGATTTAAACTACAGTTTGTGAACCTGAGACATTTAAATGGTGAGTCAGTCGAGGCTTTGTGTCATTGTATCACAAATTCTCAATCAACTGACTTATCTTCAGTATATACAGACATGAACACCGGCAAATATCTATATACATTCGTCTGTGTACACATAAACGTGCTGTGGAAACATTGGATACACTGTGTTGTTGCGATTGATACGTTGAATTTTGTTGACAGAAAGTATTAGATGAAAGTTTATTTTTTTTTTTGACTGTTTCATTTTGTTGATATGGAATTTATGAAGGAGAATGGAGAGTGATGACCTTTTATCGATTTCTCGGAATGAAATGTTTGATGCATTGGAGAGGAGAAATTTTTAAAATACGAATTGGATTTCGTGTATTGAATTATTTAAGGAAGAAAAATTGTCTTTTCTTTGTTCTCATTGTCATGGTGAAAGAGAAAGTGTTACTTACACTTTTTCCGCTATTTTTTTTCTAATTATTTCGAAGAGTTTCCCATCGAGAATTTTTTATTCTGAGGAATATTTTAGTTGCACTTGAATCGGATGAGTTTGGAATTGACGAAGTACAAACGAAAAATATTGGAATTTAGAAAGAGTGAATGAAAAATATATTTTGATTTCATTTCATTTATCAATTGATGATTTTCTTTCTGATTCCGACATTTCAATAAAATGCTTAATGAATTTAGCAGCCATTGAATGTTTATAATGACAATTCAATTCATACAAATGAAAATATAATTCCACGTATTCATTTTTGTCAACAAGTTTCAAAATATTTATGTGTAACAGTGAAACTATAAAATTCCAACGAATAAAACCACATTAATTTTTGTCTTTACAGTAATATACAATGTAAAATAAATCGTTAACACATTCCGAGGCGATATTCATGATTAGTGACAAAGTGGAAACATTTAAAAAACTTATGATTACATATATACTTACACATCTATATATGACCATATAATGTATATTGCGACCTCGGAAATTGTTGGCGCGCGTGCCGCGAACGGTGGAAAAACCGTTACGGCATATATCGCAGTGGGTCAATGCAACAAGTCGCGCGGACACAAAGTTAATTTGTTTTGCGCATCTATAATGAACATATGAATTTCTATCAATGTCCTTATCACACCTATGGACTTGCGAGAAGTAAATAAAACGGAAAGGAAACAACAAAAGCAGGAAACAAAGCGAATAGATCGATGCAATAGTCGAAGTAGAAGAAACGTTGGTATAGAGATGTGTACAATGTCGATAAATGATAACTGAAATATTGTATGGTGCCAGCAAAAATATGGCATCTACATTTTTTTTTGTTCTGTTGAGTTGTTGCATGTGAAGTGACTAGATAAGACGTCGCATCGTATATGAAGGTACATGTAGAACTATATACAAATTGTGTTTGAAACATTTGAGGTGGTGGTAAGAAACGTGAAGCGACAGGGTATATAGAATCGAGCATAGCAGCTGAGAAACCAGGTCACGTGTGTGCGCAATCCAACGCGCACACGTTTCATATAAACACAAATATACCAAGAAGATGGAAAATTAATTTAATTGCGAATATCTTGATGTATCATATCGCAATATATTTTGTAATTTATTACACGTTTGTTTATGCATTTTCCTGTGGAATTTGAGCCAATTTTATTTCATTACACACCACTGGATTTTATTTTATTGCATTTTATTTGAGAAAGTGTTTTATTAAGGGATTTTTGGGGAATACATTGAATGGTCAAGGATTCGTGTATAATTTTCTTCTCTCTCGCCGCATTCTACTTTTCGTCTTTTTTCTCTGCCTTTTTTTTTGTACATTGGCTTCTGCCCTTGTCTAGGACGACGGCTGGCAGCTCTGTCGCTTGGAAACGACCCTCACTCGGACGTGCCCAGCAAATTTCATCCAATGGCAGCTTAGACGAAAAAACCTGTTCGAGATCCAATTCACTCTCTCTCTTCCTCTCTCTCTCTCACTTTCGTGTATCTATATATACACACATATGTGTATGTGATATTCCATCTATTGTATACGAATTTCTAAACGCTCTGTTAAATTTAACAATAATATTATTGCATGAAAATCATTGTGCTCATGTATTATTTATTTGGCACAATGCAATTCGTCATTCTTTCTATGTTGAGTTGATTTCACATTAGCACATACAATGTCTATCGTACGTTTAGCATTTGATTGAATTTTTAATCGATTAAAATATTAACAAATGATAAAAAAATGTTTGATGTAATATTCCACCCACTTTAATTTTATTTGGAAACAATTTTTCACGTCTTACGATTTTATTTCTTCACTGTTCTATCATTTGGACGTTTCTGCTTTGGTTTTTCTTTCTCCAGTCACTTGTCCCGTGAATTGATTCGAAATAATTTGACGGTGAGAAGATGAAAACGAATCTTTTGGAAAATTTGAATTTATATGTGTACCTATATTTGCGGGATCGCTTCGGGAGTGACCCTGAAAGTTCAACAGCCCTCTTTCAACGCAGCAGCACCAACAGCAGCATCAGAAAGCAGCAGCTTCGTTGTTTCGTTTCCCCTCTATTCTACTACTCTCCATTCCTCCTTTGGCTTTGATATACTAGTGTTGGTTACCCACGAGTATATATTTTCTCTTTTGCTCTTCTTCTACTTCTTCTTTTCCTTTCACGACGCAAACTCTCGTCGTGCTTTAGAGTTTTGTCCATTGGCCAAATTCAGTCTATCCACCATGCTATGTGTATATAAAACACGTATACACACATAGGTATAATTTCAACCTGGCAACTCCTACTCTTCAAGAGAAAGACTGTGCATTCTTTTTTCTTTCACTTTTATTTTTTTTATATCCTCTAATTTTTTTATTGCTCATTTTTTTTCTTTCATTTTATTTTTTTTCCTCGTCGTTCAACTCTATTTTGTTGCATTTTCTTGTTGGCTTTATTTCATTTTATTTTCTCAAACGCCGAAACATTTCGTCGGTTTCGTTGGTCTTTCGCCATTATTCGCGGCTTCAGTGAATGGCATTTTACTTATGGCCAATGTTAGAAATAAAAAATTGTTGTGGTGATTGGTATAGTTGTATCATAGTCTTCTCCCTCCACACAAATTCAAGTTTTTTTTTCGTTTACTGTGCTCGTAAATATTTACGTATATAAATTCAACGAAGGAATATAAAGAACGTCTGGATGCATATACACTTGTAATTTTGTTCGCACACATGTAAAGGATTTATTGCAACTGGTGTTTGCGTCATTGTTTATGAGAAGTGGTGAACAGGAAGGAAAAAACAAATGACGGAGAAAAAAGAGTAATAAATGAAAAAAATGACTTTGAGGTAAAATGAAAATACTTTGCAATTTGAAATAATTTTTTTCTTCCTCTGTCCCGGTATATTTTTTTTTTTTTCTGTGGTATGTTGATAGAGTGTGCGTGCATGTGTACGAAAATGTACATGTGCATATTATGGCCGCACGCGTTTCATCGGAAATGAACTTATTGTTCTATTTTGTTCGTCTTCATCGTGCGTCCCCCATTTCCGCCATAACATTTTGTCATTCCCATTTTTGTTTTTTTTTTAATTCTTCCTCCCCTTTTTTCTTTTCCATTCTCACTCACTTCAAAACAATCATAGTAATACGAATGAAATTCATATCAATGTGGATATATATTTTACGAAGTGATTGCGTGATAGCACGAATAACTAAGTAAGTTGTCTGGCCAAGCGTGCAACTGCCATGCACTATTGATCACAATCGCGTAGCGGTGATAATACACTACTTTGTAATTCTTCTGTTGCTGGAAAAAAAAAAAAATTGAGTACCCATGAGAGCGTAGACAGGGTGAATATATAACCAGAATATGAAAAGAGGGTTCGACGAGTAGAGATTTAGCTGCGCATTGAGTTTCCATGTTTGAGTGTTTAATGACAATACTTGGAAAGAGAGGAGAAGGTAAAAAAAAAACACAATTGTTCCCCCTGCAGTTCCAATTATTATTATTTTATCGATCTAAATTGAAGTATATGGGGAGAGTATCGTGTGGAATTGTGTATTATCAATTGTCAATAATTCAATAATGCAATAGAGTTGCTGTATTATTTTATGCTGTTTTTTTTTCTATTCTTTTATATGTTGCATAGTGGTATAATATGGAAAAAAGAAGAATATAAATGATAGATTGATAGTTTTGCTATGAATATTGAATGGATGTGGTGTGTGATGTTTTATGTTTTTTTTTGTATACAGGATCTCCCGCACAGCGACATGAGAACGAACAATGAATAAGAACCCTCGTTTTACTACCGGCTTTCTTCATTCTTTCGTTTTCTTTCTTTCTTCTTTTTTTTTATTCTACAACCCTATTCTTTTCATTCTATTTTATATATATCGAAATCATACACATGGAACTCTTCCAAACGAGTTGTGCATGCACGTGACTCGTCTCTTCTGTTTACTTGCAATGTAAATACGAATTTATTCAAATACAATGCAACCTTTAATAGTGAAATTGCGATTCAAAGGGAGGAAAGGATAAATTTAGTTTTATTTTGTGGTTTAGGTGGACAGGGAAATGTTTGTTATGTACTGATTCATTGAAGTAAATATGAATTTTGTAATAAAAGTTGTTGGATTTTTTTTTTTTTTTTTTTCGTTTTTATGGAGTTGTAGAGTAATGAAAGAAACTTTTTTTCATTCTATCGGTGTGTGTACATCCACTTTAATCCATTTGAGAGCTGTGGGGAATTGAATTTCGCATTTGTGCAATCGAGAATTGAATTTTCCCATCACATTTGCAATTTTTAAGAGAGTTATTCATCCGTTTTTTATGGTCAGTTGAGACTCATTTTTTTTCATATTTTCGCATACAATCGTCGGATATTGTTTGCATTGATAGAGGTTCGAATTGTTGGTCCGGATATGGGTGTGTACGAATACGTCAAGTCGAAGACAAGATGAACACTTGGGAGAACCGGAAAGGCAGAAAATTTCAAGGGGGCCAGGTGGTGATACTCTGCCTTTCTTTCATGTCTTTATACATAACCACGTGGTCTTTTCTTCCTTTGTTGCAATATCCCATACGTAACATTGCGATGCGTGAGGAAAATATCGAAGAAAAAAATTTCACGATCGAGTAAATATTCTTCTGTATAAAAAATATTTTCTCACTGTCCTAATTCTCTTTGACATGAATGAACAAATTCTTCAGAAAAATGAAAATAACTAAAGCAGAAATGTTTATGTGGTATAAACAATTCGTCTGCTTGTCACTGTTGACATTCTTTTGAAATAATTTGCAAGATAAAAAAAATAATCAACACCATAATGAAAATTGTTTTTCCTCAATGACAATAATTATTGTCCCATTAAAATCATTTGAAAAACTATTTGTTGATTATCTCAAATCAGTTCCACATTGTCTCATCACGAAGAAGAATCTCCAGCATTGAATAAATAAACAATAAAAATGTGATTACTAATGAAATTGAAATATCAATGTAAATGAAATTATTCTCCTCACAGCTGTAAAAATTTCATGGATTTAACAATCACCCATATTATTTTCTATAGGGGCAATATGAAATGTTGCAAGATGTATATTGAACATATAAGATATAGACACATTGGTGTATTCACATTTATACATACAGCATAGGTATCATATCGTCCAGCTGGTAAACAGCTGCCCACATCCTGTCTCACGTTGTGTCTCGGATATTCCCCATTTGAGAATGGCCATTCTTCACCTCACTCTCTACCACTTCTTCTTCTTCTTCTTCTTCTTCTTCTTCATGTCTGTCTTACTTCCACTTTGACTTTTCTTTTTTCGTTGAGAATAACGCGCAGCAGTCTCGATCTTTTACCAGGGTCCAAGATGGTGGACAGGTGCGTTGGGCACGCGACCATCGATACATGTATATTACCATGAAACACGTTCATACATATGAGCGCGTGCTGAACTTCAACTTTGTTTCCTTCACTCTTCTTTGAATTTATTTTCTTGCAAATTTTACACTCGCGCTTTATCGACGCTTTACAATACAGGTGCAAGTTCGACGCACATTTTCAACTCAAATGATTATAAAACGTATGGATTTTTGTATATGTAACATCGTCAGTCACACACACCTGTCTTACACTGTGTGCAAAGGCATCTGCTGAGTTGTCTTTCAATATGTCTGTAAAACAACTCAGTGTGAATTTTGTTTTTTTCACTTATCCTCAGTTACTTTGTCACCCGCAACCACTACAAGATTCGCTCCAATGAATAAACTCGATAAAATATACAGATATAAATTATTATTCACAATCGATGTGGGCTGATGCAGAAGGAAGAGAATGTCATTTGTTTTCTATTTTCTATTGGAAAGAAAATAAGTTCATTAAAAAAAAAAAAAACATTCACCCACCAGTCGTCATTATAAAATGGTGCAATTGGGATTGCTTCACTATTGCATCGTTTTGCTCTACCACACAAACATGAACAGAATTTTTACCGCGTCACGAATTAATAATAAGCAGTGAGAGTGAAAGAGAACAAGAATAATAATAATAATTGTTCATAATTTATTTTCCTTATTTCAAATGATATTTTTAGATTTCAATTACACAAGCAATGAGTATAATTATGATGCAATGATTATGAATTAACACTGATATAGTCACGTTTGTATAACTGTATGTATATGGTAGTAGAGAGTTAAAAGGAGAGTGAAGAGAGAGTGTGTGTGTAGGCGTTACGAGCATGTATACTTGACAAGACATGAAAAGTAGGTCAGTGGTTGATTGACTCGTTTTCTCATGATGTCAAGGCATGTTAGAAAATGATAATTAATGTTTCAAATAAATGTTTATATTAATTAATCAATGCAAAATAAATTATAAATGTTTAAAAGTACGTGGAATTATATTTATTTGTATACACATGTAAATAAATTTGTATGAAGGATAAATTGCGCGTTTGAAAGAAAAAAAGATTACTTCATAATGATAGGGTGGATAATGCTGCATAATTTGCAACTCGTGCATCCAATATATCATTTAGATAATCTCATAAATGCCATACGCATATTGAAAATAATTTCCAAACAAGTCTTGGACTTTCATTATCATGTAACTGGACTTTAATTTCTCTCTAATGTTAATGAATGATTCGTAGTGGAGATTCATGTACACATTCGCTGATAAGTATTTAATCTTTTTTTTTCACCGCTGAAAGATCCACAATACGATTGTTTAATTACTTCCAACAGTGGATGTTAATTAATTTACGAGGTGTTAAAGTATGCGGACACTTGAAGGGTGCATATATATATGCGATGTGAGGTTTATATATTGAGTTCACGCAACCCACAAACTTGTAGAAATGTCGTGATTATCCTCGCACACGTGACTCGTGCGACGATTTATCAAGATGGAATTTATTTCTAAGTTCCTTTAGTAACATCAGAGGGTTATATATGAATATTGAATTTATTTTTATTACTTTTTAATTGAATATTTGTTTGGAAAATGTTTATTGAAATATTCACTTTTATTTACAGGGCTGTCAAAGCATTTCAGCAGGTGCTATGGGTGGAGCCGGGTTTTCCACGTGCGTGCGAGGTTCACCTTCGACTGGGTCTTATGTTGAAAGTTCTATCCGACTTTGATGCGGCATTGAAACACCTGACACTTGCGCTCATTGATGCAACAACACCGGCATCATTTTCTAAACTTGAAAGTACGTTGGTTTCATTTGGTTTTTTGAATTATTTATTTTGTACTAATCAACTTTATTTAGTTTTGTTCAGGTTTGGAAATAATTCAGAATTTTTCATCTCTGATAATTTGCAGTTCCTCTTGATTGTTTTCATCAATATGAAATTTCGAATTTTATTCATCGTGTAACGAGTTCAATGAAGTGGTGATTTTAATTCACCACCTCAACTTAATTTCACAAACTATTTTAACAGCATCACGCCCATGTGTTTGGTTAGTCTGTCACGCGTAGTAATTGATTGAATTAAGGTTCGAGAGTGGGGTCTATGCAGTACCTGAACGTTACACGTTAAAGTGATGTCATTCAATTTCGTCACGAAAATGAATTTTCCCGTCGGAAGGGTGACAAAGGGCTGATGAATTGACAGCACAATACCTATCAACATTGAAAAGTAGAAGAGACAAAAGCCTTTTATGAACGTGTTCGATTAATTTCTACATTGAATGTTATTTCATTGAGAAAATAATATAAAACAAGAAAAAAAATATCAACAGATCGATATAAAGGAGAGAGATGTCTATGGGCGTCGGCTCCTTCACTTTCTTCCTTGAACTTGACCCGATTGCACGACGATGTCGTGTGGCGACAGTTGATCGTTGGCCAGTGACTTCTGGAAGTGTAAATCCATTTCAAAGCCACAATATTTTGCTCTTTGATGATTAATGATGTACATAATGGTATGTGCTGGCATGACCAATAGGTGCATAGAACAAGTGGTGAGAGAATGTTGTAAGATGTAAGGAGTGATGGCAAAGTGTGTATAAGTACATATATATAAACAGAAAAAGAGGAGAAGAAGGAAGAGAAATCAAGAGAAACGAAACAAGTATAGAGAAGGGGAAGGAGGAAGCATTTATAGTTCGGTACAAGTAGTACCGGTTTTTCGAGAGAGAGTTCGAAGACCTCGCAGATATATATGTTTTTCTCTTCTTTTGTGTTCGGTCAAGTACCGTGCACAACTTGTGTGACATTGGCTCTTGCGGGGAGTGAAATTAATTTCGATCGTTAAAAACATAATACCAAGCCTGCAACAATTTTACTGTAATATATTTCATTATTATTCTATCATAAATTTACATTATGTCTTATGGAAAATGTAAATTAAGTTGCAAAGAGAAAAGAAATGTAAGAGAGGAATTTTAAATAATGGATGTTATAAGTTAGCGTGCTATTGTTCACAATTTTTGGTAGAATATTGTAAAGTCATTTTGACATGATATTTTTTCGTGAGCTTAACTCTGCTTTGGGATTAAATTTGTAAGTTTTTTCGTATTTATCACACTGTTATTTGTTGATTATGTCCGATGATTATTTCATTATAGGAATAAATACGTAAAAATATGTGTCATAATATTGAATAAATATCAATTTGTGTTATTGTGTTGCAGTTAAATTCCACATTGCTCATTTGCACGAAGTCCAAGGTAAATATCGTATTGCAAAAGAACACTACGAGATATTGTTGAAGGAAAAAGCGCTGCCATCTCATCTTAAAGCAGACATCTGTCGTCAATTAGGTAAATATAATGAATATTTCCTATCTTTCATTAAGATTATCACGAACGACATCACGGGGGGGCCTGAAAAGAGATAAAATAAAAATTGGATGCTTCCTCACATGAGGTTTAAGGTTTAGGGTACGAATGGGTGGTTCGGATGTACGGGTGTACGGTGTGTAGCAGACACGTGTATTGATTTATTCCGGGGGTCGGTGAGCACAGCGAGTTGTGGAAGGGTCGCGCGTCGCGCCGGGGATGAAAACGCGGGGCGAGATTCTGGGGGCGAGTAAAAGAGATAAAGAGGGAGAGATTCAGAGAGAGGAGAAGGAACTGAGCCTACAATGGATAGGAGAAAAGCTTGGGGGTGGCTTTGCGACTGTGGGAACTGTCGTCTTTTTCAACGATCATCAATAGCCTTTTTTTTCCTTTCATTCAATCTTTTAATCAAATCATTCCGTTCCCTTTCTCAATCGATATTATTACTAATCTTGCATTGTGTGTCAGTTAATATTTCGATGGTTATTAAATGGATATGTAAGCACCGTTGACATCGCACATATACATAACACCATAGTGTTGTCTCGCTCCGAATTGTAGACTGTGTTGTTGCGTTTTGCAGAAGTGAAAACAATAGAATTACGATGCTCAGTCATTCCATGGCTCTTCGTTTCCTTCAGTACTGAGTCAAAGTCGATAATAATGCAAAATGAAGGTTATAGAGCCTGTTGTCGAGTTGCCATGAAAATCATTCAGAAAGATGCGTCATTTATTTAATACCTCTGTTGTAATATATCATTTTATGTAGAAAATTCAGTAAATTACATACAAGTCGTTTACAAGTATGTATCTACTTTTTTTTTTATGATCGGCATACTGTTGAGCCATAAATGTCGTATTTTTTTGCTGCTGTCGCTTCTGCTGTCATTCAATTGGTGCTGTAAATTATCTGGGGAAAAAAAAATGGATTTTTACTTGCTCTACGTGACGTTTGAGCTCTACTTCATGGCTCCCAAGAACTTTCTATAATAGACGAGAGGTGATGAGAAAATATAGGGTCTGTCCGATAGGGTTTTATAAATGCCAGGTGTTCCTATATATACACGAGAGGTTCATAGACATCACATTGCAGGTCATCAGTACGTTGAGGGCTGACAATCAAGTGCATAAAGTTTGGAAAAAAATTTTTTTTGTATCCTCTTTGTCGTATGTCTAAACGATTGAGATTTGTGGACATTGAATTATTCTTCAACATGGATTAAAGCCTGACGAATGATTATTGAAATAGAAAATAGGAATGATATCGCAGTGATGGGTGAATCGCTTACTCCACGTTGACAAATGCGGAAGCCTTGGATGGTAGTGGTAGTTGTTCATAGCAATTCACTGATATAAATTCTCAAGGGGGCGAGGGAAACTCTACGCCAATGTTTACGGGGGGGTTGTAATTTGAAACTGAGTTTGAATGGGGAGAGGGAAGGACGAAAGCGGAACTGGCGGGGCAAAGTGGCTACTAGAGGTTATATACCTGCAAAATTCTATTCAGTTACAATATTACAGTCGTTTCTAGCATTACTTATGGTTTCATTTTATCGTGTTCATGTTCTTCATGTTAGTATAAAATAAGTTGGAAAGATGTTTTATATGTGATGTGAAAAAGTATTGTCATTGAAATTATTTCTATCCAAATACGCATGTATGTTTGGTGGAGTAGACTGAATGATATTGACAATTGGTTGGGTATCTCATTCAAGGATGGATGTACCATGTGGTTGACTGCACCATACTGGGTGTAACGCGACAACAGAAACAAGCATTTGCAATCCATTGCCTTCAGAGGTCAATTGAAGCGGAACCAAAGAGTGGACAGAGTCTTTATTTGTTGGGCCGATGTTTAGCAGCATCTGGCAAAGTTCATGATGCCTTCATTGCTTACAGGTATGAAAGATTTTTGCTCACGTGGTTATTGGAAACAATAGTGAATGTGATAGTAACAATTGTCACTAGTGACATATTGGGTGATTTTGATAGTTCGATTATTCATTGTATGGTGTTATTCAATACAGGAATTCCGTCGAAAAGTCTGAGGGCAATGCAGACACGTGGTGCAGTATAGGTGTTCTATAT
Source organism: Meteorus sp. PSUC_FEM 10030008 (assembly GCA_018881525.1). Classification (NCBI taxonomy): domain Eukaryota; kingdom Metazoa; phylum Arthropoda; class Insecta; order Hymenoptera; family Braconidae; genus Meteorus; species Meteorus sp. PSUC_FEM 10030008. The sequence goes on along the minus strand of JABMBR010012879.1, from coordinate 6,561 downwards.
CAGCAACAGAATCAACCTATGGACGCACTTCAAGCTTATATATGTGCAGTACAACTGGACAAATCGCATTCTGCAGCTTGGACCAATTTAGGAATATTATATGAAAGTGTTAGTCAACCGAAAGACGCACTTGCTTGTTACCTAAACGCCTCCAGGTAATTTTGTCAACATTGAATTGCGAGATACAAGCATTTGAATTGCTCTTGTGTTCATTTCATTCATTTATGTGTCCATTCTGTTAATTACTGAAGAGGGAATAACAATACGCCAAGTGCCACGAGTCCAATTACTGGATTGACGGGAGCGAAATCGGGTGGAAACACTCCGATGAACCCATCGCTTCAACAACGAATCAACTTCCTCCAAAGTCATCTCAGTCAAGCACCGATGCCATCGATAGCCGCCAAGTAAATAGAACTTCTCCCATCAATTTCTTTATGTGTCTAATACATTTTATTCTTTTTCTTTTATTAACAACCTTTTTTTCTGTTCAGAAGGCGGCAGTTGCCGTCGATAGAAGAAGCGTGGAATTTGCCAATCAGTGCTGAAATGTCGAGCAGACAGCAACAACAACCCGCAACTCCAACGGGTTACAAATATACGGCATCACCAACGGGACCGCCACCACCTTATCCACAGGTTCCTGGTCAAAATATCAATACAAAAAGATTTAAACCTGGTGAAGAGCCGATTGTACCAAGTGTACAGCAGCAACAACAATCGCAGCAACAACCACAGCAACAGCAGCAACGTCCACCACCTTTTTACTTATCACCGCAACAGTTACAAATGCTTCAATTTCTTCAACAAAATCAAAGCAATCTAACACCTCAGCAGCAGGGACATTTGCAACAGCTTCAATGTCAATATCGCGTGATGCAGCAGCATCAACAGCAAATTAGAATACAGCAACAGCAAGCAATACAGCGTGGGTTGAGACCTGGGCAACCGGGATACCCAACGGGGTTTACACACGCTCAATCGACGCAATCGAGTGTAATCAAGAGTTATAATTTACCGCAACAGCCTCAAGGTGGTACAGTTGCATTACAAACAGGATTTTCCGACTCGAATATTGGTTATAATTCAGCGGCAACCGGAAATTCACAACAGAGCCCAGGCATGCCTTATAAGTCTGCCGCCGATCCAAATTATTCACAACCACGTACTACCAGTCAATATAATAATTATCAAACTAATAATCAATATGGCGCCCAGGGTTATACACAAATAACATCGACGACAAGTAATTATCCTGAAGGTGCAGCGGGAAATAAAGATCTTGGTGTTACGGATCAAGAACTTCAGGCATTATTATCCCAGAAAGATATTGCAACCTCTCTCGCAGAAGATTTGTTGAAACATTTTGGGTCTGAAGATCTGGATGTTAAGGATGAAAGTGGGACGATAATAAATAATGGTACGTTGAGTTCGGGACCATTTTCTCCATCAAATCTTGGTGATGGTGGTGATAAATTGAAGGATGTTAAAGTAGAAAAATTAGATAAATCGGATAAAATTGATAAGTTAGATAAGATTAATGTGACAGATCCGGAGCCAACGACAACGTTCGGACGGATAAATTCGCAAATGAATGCTGCTGTAGAAAATGTTAAGTGTGAAGTGACTTCAAGCACAAATAGAATCGATGGAATTCGCGGTGAACCAGTGTTGAAACTTGAGAGTCTCTGTGAATCACCAGTTGAGCCTGAATTCTCAATTGATATGGATGCCAAAACTGTAATTGACATTTGTAAGGGTCAAGGTATAAAAAGTGTACCAAATTGTTCGATAATGGCAGATCGTTCACCTCCACCAGCACCACCAGAAGCCCCGAATCAACGGCTAACAAAAGAACAATTATTGCCACCAACTCCGAGTGTCTATTTAGAAAATAAGAAAGATGCGTTCAGTCCGCAATTGCAAGAATTTTGTCTTAAGCATCCAATTGCGGTGATACGAGGCTTGGCAGCTGCTTTGAAACTTGATCTCGGTTTATTTTCTACCAAAACATTGGTGGAAGCTAATCCTGATCATGGTATTGAAGTTAGAACACAAATGCAACAAACCAGCGATGAAAATTGGGATCCGGTGATGTCACGTAAAGTATGGGGTTGTATAAGTCATCGGAGTCATACGACAATAGCGAAATATGCACAATATCAAGCGTCAAGTTTTCAAGAGAGTTTGAAAGAGGAGCGTGAAAAATCACAAGGGATTCATACAGCGAACTTGTCGGATTCCGATTCGAAAGACAGTACTGGTGTAGTGAAAAGGAAAAAGAATGCTTTCGGAGTGGCTGGTCGACCTGGTTCGAAAATGTTAAGATTCGGTACGAATGTTGATTTATCTGATGAACGGAAGTGGAAATCCCAGCTACAGGAGCTCATGAAACTGCCCGCATTCGCTAGGGTTGTGTCCGCCGGTAATATGTTAAGTCACGTTGGTCACGTAATCCTTGGTATGAATACGGTTCAATTATACATGAAGGTACCTGGTAGCAGGACTCCCGGTCATCAGGAAAATAACAATTTTTGTTCAATAAATATCAACATTGGTCCGGGTGACTGTGAATGGTTCGCAGTGCCAGATGCATATTGGGGTGTTATCTGTGCACTATGCGAACGTAATAATATAAATTATTTGCATGGTAGTTGGTGGCCATCACTTGAAGATTTATATGAAGAAAATATACCAGTGTATAGGTTTTTACAACGGCCTGGTGATTTAGTTTGGGTTAATGCCGGTTGCGTTCATTGGGTACAGGCAGTGGGTTGGTGCAATAATATTGCTTGGAATGTTGGCCCATTGACTGCACGTCAATACCAATTGGCAATCGAACGTTACGAGTGGAATAAACTGCAGTCCTTCAAATCCATTGTGCCGATGGTACATCTATCATGGAATTTGGCGAGGAACATCAAAGTATCTGATCCACGACTATTTGAACTTATCAAAAATTGTTTACTGAGAACAATGAGACAATGCTGCTTGATATTAGAATTTGTTCAGAATAAAGGTGTTGAAGTTAGATTCCATGGTAGAGGGAAAAACGAAGCATCACATTATTGCGGCCAATGCGAGGTAATTGTCATTCCTGATTTATAAATTCACTTTATCAATCTGTGTCATCTCTCAATTCGACTAATGAACATAATTATCATTTTTATTTTCAGATTGAAGTTTTCAATATTTTATTTATTCGTGAGCAAGAGAAGCGCCATGTAGTTCACTGTATGGATTGTGCGAGAAAACAAGCACCGTCATTAGAAGGTTTTGTTTGTCTCGAGGAGTATCGGATGCGTGATTTAATGGATGTGTATGATAGTTTCACTTTATACACATCCATCTCGCCGGCTTTAGTGTCACATTCGAGCCAAGCTTCCTGAGGCTACATGCAGCACAGATATTTGGACTATCTAGGAACTCTGCAGTGAAGTTCACTCACTCCTTTGGTATGTTTGAATATCTGTGTCTTTCAGTGACACAAGTTAAATATAATTCAAGGAATCGCGATAAAATTCAATCCACACGTACCTGAGAGTTATTTTTGGCTAGGACAAAGGAAAACTGAGTAATGCAAGAAAAAACTCGTATGGTGAGAAAGTGTTGAATGATTATCATAATTTTCCTTTATTTCATCTCTTTAATTGAACAAATAATGAACTGTTCATATGGAAAAATTAGCGTAATTATTGGAGAGCGAAATTGGTGAATGAAGTGAATGAAGTGAATGAAGTGAATGAAGTGAATGAAGTGAATGAAGTGAATGATTTGACAGTGAACAAATGGAACTTAGCTCAAATATAGTTTCGTCTTTTTTTGTTATTTTACGTAATATCAGCCCATATTCATCTCAATCAAGTCAAAACCGTCTTTGTCACTTGTTTTTCATTCTATTAAAAACAACACAAAGAAGTGAATGAGAAGGAAAGAAGTTTATAGAAGGATGGGTGAAGGCGTAGAGAAACGATGAACGTTCCGCCATTTCATCCCCCCAGTTTTCTATTATTCTAAAGGTGTTTTCATAATGCAAATATTTTTCACTGCCACTTGTGAATACATTTGATAAAACTGTATTTAATTGTGATGGTTGTTACTGTATCAAGTACGCAACAATTGTACACACACAAAACTGCTCAAACAGAGAAAGCTACAAGCAAGTTTTATCATCGGCAATTAAGAAACATTTTTATAACAAATCGAAAAAAATCGATAGAATAATAATGATAAGAATATTGATGATGAAAAATAATAATGATAATTTGCATAGAAATAGTTATAGTTTCAGTTTATCGATTCACTTTCACTCTCGTTCCCACACGTCAGATATTTTCCCATCGAATTATTCATGTAAAGATAATAGATCTATTTTCGTAGCGAGATTGCCAGAGTAAATTTCCTCTTTTGAAAGATACACAGAAAACGAATATTTTTCAAGAGCAAAATACAAGGCGCTCAAATAAATATACTTAAGAAACAAATTTGTATTATATGTGTGTTACAATGGTGAAAACACCTATAATACTTGCAACATTTCTTTCCTCAACGTAGTTTGATAGTAGATCGAAAACGATCATTAATCACTCGGTGTGGAAACTCGAGTAATGCAATAAAGAAAAACAGAAAGATTATTTATATTTGTCTACAAGAGTAATAAACTAATGACGATAAATGGATGAAAATAAAATATTACGATGAACGGAACACCAAAATGATCTCAACGCCCGATATTGGCACAGGCAGTAACAATTCGGACATAACGCAAGTAATATTCTGCCATGATACCTCGAATCTTGATGTGACAACCTTAATTATTCGTTGATGAACTGTATACAAATGTATGTAGACATATGAAATGATGATGAAGTTTATAGAGAAATGGAAATTAATATCTCTCGAGAACACAAAGTTACTGAGTTCTATTTCCCATTAGATAATTGATAAATATTGTTACAACTATACAAAGCGAAAAATGATTGCAAGAAACTTCACATTAGCGTTATTGTTATTATTTCTCCAAATTTTTTTCTTTCAATACTTATAAACTTTCGCTGTTTCCACAATCACTTTTATACATAACTAGTAACAAACAAAAATGTGGACGTGATGTCGAATATTAAAAGTGCAAATACCTTTAGATGAACAAAGATGTAAAAAAACAATGTTCGAACTGAATGATGAATTGTGTAATCTACAAGGTGAACGTTAGAAATGAAATGATAAAAAATATTTTCGCTAACTCGTCTATGAAAAGGCAAAGAAAAAAAAAAATTTAAGTTTGCACATCAAATAAAAAATAATAACGTGAACGGCGTACATTTAGCAATTAAAGATAGTATTGACATGCGTTCTTGTTACGTATATAACAATAGTAAACAATAATATAGGTAATAATGATGACGATATCCGTAATAGCGAAAGAAAGAGTACAGATATTTTTTTCAGTCCACGAGTGAACTACGATAAATTTCTATTTTTTGATTTCATCAATAGTGTGTCAAACGGTAAGAGTCATACATGAAGAGAAATGAAAGAAACGGAATCAATAAACAAAAGTAAATAGTACCAGTTGACAAATATGTAAAAGAAATGAAACTGGTGAATTCAACGGAAATAGATAAACGGAAATTTTTAATATGGTATAAAACTGTATATTTTGAACGTGAAGAAAAACCGTTTTTCACTGCCAAATTGTGATACACGAGTTATCCCACCAAGAATGGAAAAGAAAGAAAAAATACAAACAAATAAATAGAACTACGGAGCGTTTCCCTTGTTCGCGCACATTGACTAAACACTTAGTTACCAAATATATATTATTCTGTTCTTCTTAAAGAAGGTTAATTGAATATTGACGTAAATCATTTTTCTGTTGTCAATGAACGATCAACTACAACAGTGGAATCGAAATTGAGTGAGCACGCGAAGCGCTCCATTCTTTTATATTCATAAAAATAATGATCATGTGTACAGTGCCTTTATACATAAGAGAGAAGTGAAAAAAAAACCATTTTCCTAAACAAAACAAAATAAACCAGCGCTTTCGTTATCCTTTTTGAATTCAGCAAAGAGTTCAGTTAATTTTTCCACTTTGACAACAATTTGAATACATATATGTATATATACATAGAAATATATATGCATATAATTTACAATGTAAAACAATTGATTATTAGATAATATTTAAGTAGGATTGTCATAGTATATCATGTAAAACTGTACAGTCGATTGTGAGAGAGGAAATGGGCGAATGAGAAAACAAAAAGGAAAAATGGAGTGATAGATGAAAGAAATGTGAAAGTAAGCGCGGGAATCATCCACATTAGATGTGAGATCGTACTATAGTTAGCCTTATTACTATCATTCTTAATATTGAATTTATTATCCACAATGTTTTCATTACTTTTAATTATTTGAAACTGAGCTGAATAATTATTTTGCAATTAATTGATTGTGTTTCACCACTATAATGTAATATACAGTTATGCCCATTTGCTACATATATATTGACATATATATGTATATATATGTATTATTTTTTTTTTTAAGATCGGAAGA